>JAULCE010073213.1:0-13062 GCA_032359355.1 Macoma nasuta | reverse complement strand
AACCGTGATTTCACCGTAGTTTCTTCGAAACATACAATATAAATGTGATCTTTGTACCAGGGAGGGAGGAGGGATTTTAACTCCTCAATCAATTTATATTGGACTCATGGAATTGAAATCAAACATCACCTTACAGGTAAGTCTCGTTTAATTTTTTAATTCCATTTCGTCCAATAAAAAAAATTTCGTTCGTTAAAATGAGACTTTAAAGCCTCAATATTGATAAAAAATTTATGAGAGCAAACTCACCTCATATCTTCAACACTGCCGACACAAATCTATCTTCCTTGAGCACTGGTTTGTTGTAAAACCTTGTGAATGTACTAGTTTGTGACCATCCAGATGCTTTCATAATGTCTGGAATTGGTACCATATTTTGGTTTGCTTTTGATGTTACGGCAGGTCTAATGCTGTGAGCTCTAAATACACTTGTATGAATGCCAGCTCTATACAAAACTGTCCTAATTCATCTGGCAATGGTATCCTTTGATACTGGTCCATGTGGTTTATAAACAAACTCTTTTCTCGACCACGCAGTTTAGCTGTGCGGTGAAGATATTCTTTTATGACAAAATAAACACAAAGTCTCCTGTCTGGAGGATATGCCTTAACATGAAACTGTGAACAACCATTGCCTGGTCGGCTAATCTTTAATAAACATTTAACTTCAAACACATATCTGGAACTAAACTTCTTTAAATTCTTTAAACTCAACATATGGTTAGTTTGAGTTCTCGCTGCATTTGTAAGAACAAGAAGCATAACTAATTTCAATGTCAAAGCTTTCAATGATAGATGCTTTACTGGTGATAACTTTCGAAGATATATTAATACCTAATTCATGTCCCAAATTTGGGAATATCTTGCTTTCGATGGTCTTAAATTGTAAACTCCTTTCAAGAACCTCACGACCATAGGGTGTGTACCCGCTAAAAAATGTTCCAGTTTAATGCCTAAAGACGAAAGCGCTGACCTTGCTGTGTTAAGGGAATGGTAACCCAGTCCCCGCTTAAATGCTGTGGTCAAAAATTCTATTACCTCATTTACAGATAGAGAAACGGAATCAACTTTCCATTTGTCACAGAATGATAACCATCTTGATATATATGTCTGATATCCACGCTGTGTGGATTTTCTCCATGGTGCCATGAGGACTCCAGATTTTCTGAGGCTATGCCTGACAGTTTGCATGCAATCATGACGAACTTTTTTGATAGGGGATGTTGTTGGTTTGTTTGAGGAATTAATAAAATGCCTTTCGTCTTTGGAAGCATTCTGGGGACATCCACCAGACTCTGGGGACATTCATCAGATGAGGAAACCATGGTTGTGTGGGCCATAATAGTACTATCATCACAGCACGTGTCTGTTCGTTCTGGATCTTCCGAATGCAGCGATTTACTAGACTGAAAGGAGGAAATGAATAAACAAGCTCAAATTCACTCCATAATAATGTAAAAGCATCAATGTAAGTTGCTTCTGAGTCAGGTTTCCACGAACAGTAGATTTCTACTTTCCTGTTCAGTCTAGATGCAAACAAATCTATTGTAGGCTTTTGCCACAGCCTACAGATACTATTGAACACCTGCTTGTTCAATTCCCATTCTAACTGATCATTAAACTTCCTCGAGGGTTCATCAGCCAAGTTTTCTTTACCTGGAATGTGGGCAGCAGTAATCCAGGTTGTGTGTTCAAAACACCATAACCAAATATCATGTGCAACCCTATTACAGTCTATCAAGCGGTCTCCACACATGTTATTGATGTAGCACACTGTGGTCGTGGAATCTGACAAGATTTTTATGTGTTTTTTGTGGAGTGTTTTTTCTAACGATCGAAGTGAAAACAATACAGCCAAAAGTTCAAGGACATTGATATGGTGCAACTTCTCATCATCGTTCCAGCGACCACCTATCTCGCTATTTTGGAATATTGCACCCCAACCTAATGTGCTCGAATCTGTCTGAATAACACGGTCAATGTTTCCATGATCAATATGCCTGACTTGGGTTGATACATTAGAGTGCCACCTTTCTAACTCGGATTTCATGCTCAATGAGATGATCATTTCTACTTCATAATTGTCATGGCTACGTTTTAGGGCTCTGGTGTTTTGCCATCTCTAATTCACAATAAAACAGTTTACCATATTCTACAGCAGAAAAAGCAGAAATAAGCAACCCTGTAACCCTTGCAACTTGTCTAATTTGAGCTGAAGCTTTTTCAAGCAACGTTTTACATTCTGACATGATAGTGAGCTTTTTCTCTTCAGGGAGGTAAACAATCATATTCACTGAATCTATGACATTTCCTAGATATGTTATTATTTGAGTTGGAATTTTCACAGATTTCTCCTCATTGAGCATAAAACCTAGGCTAGATACCAACTGATCTGTTTTGTAACACTGTCTGTGCATTCAACATGCGTCATACCTCCAACAAGGCTGTCATCAATGAAACCAGTATAGATTACTCCATCATTACGCAATTTTGCATACACTGGTTTCATCAATTTTGTAAATTTTCTTGGACCACTCGACAGTCCGTTAGGTAGCGCAGTAAACTGAAACATTTTTTCTCGCCAAATAAATCTATGATATTTCTGGTGTTCTTCGGCAATATGAACAGAGTAATATGCATGTTTGAGATCTAAAACACAGAAAAACATATATTTTCTCACCAAATGTATTGTGGATTCAAACGTATCCATCTTGAAACGTTGATATGTTACCGACTCATTAAACCTTTTAAGTACAAAATCAATCTAAATTCCCCATTTTTCTTTTTTTCTCAAAAATATGGGAGAAATATATTGCCCTTCTTCATTTTCAGCCTCGACTAAAAGCTTTTGCTGTAATAATTTCTTGAGTTCTTGCTCAATGAGTAAACTTTCTTGATCATTAAAGAATTGAACATAGGGTGTGTCATTGTAAAAATCTATATGAAAATGTTCAACCATATCCAAAATGGTATGATCAGAGGTCAATATTTCCCATTCATGGATAAAATGTTTCAGTATACCTGCAGAAAAAACATCACATACCTGGTTTAATTTCTGTGACCTCTAACACTCCCCCGGCGCTGGAAGTTTTTTCACCCATCATGGGATTGGGATGCATAAAATCATCTTGCGCCCCTGGGCCTAGATCTAAATCGTCCTCTTGAATATGGCTTGCTTCTAAACGAGCTTCTGTATGCTCCAAACCCTCGATGCATTCTCTTGCCAATACGACTGCTATCCTCTATCTCCTTTGCTGTTTTTGAAACGTCATCACCGAAAAGTTCATGAGTATACGGGATAGCGTGTGTACACAGATGACCATACTTATTTGCCAATTCTGGTTTCAGAAGTTCCCGTCAAACCATGCAGTTCTGGTGATTTGAATGACCCATCAGAGCCAGTGCATCATTGCCGCCTTCAATGATTGGGCTGAAATCAATGTCTTTGTTTCAAGAGTTCCGCAATGATTGTTCCATTATAGCATCTTTGTCCACTGTTTTTGTCAGAATCACTGCTGCTTTGACAACTAACGTAGCCGTTTTCTGCAGCTTATGATCATTTGTGTGGGCCAATGGGGACATCCGATCCCAAATGAGTCTGTTAATTCGCACTGGTCTCAAACCATCACAGTTTGATTGTCGTGGTTTATTTTCGTCTTTGATCATTATTTTATACTGATCTTCGTCTATCCCTCTTCTGAATAGGTCAGTCACACTTTTAAAGAGAACAGAGTCAATCTTATCACCACACATCTCAATGTTCTTAAACCCCTTGGACAGACTTGAGAACAGACTAGAAACGTCATTATTGTTGTCATCGGCCTGAGATTCAGTTCTCTGAATTTCCTATTCCGCCTCTTCATATTCACCATCCTCGTATTCCTCATTCTCATAATTAAAGTAATCCGGATACTCCGAATTTTCTATATCATCGATACATTTCGTCATTACTTCCATTTTGTTGGCCGTTTCCTGCGGAGAGGCCTGAATAATGCGATGGCACGTCAAAACTTCAGCCATTTCGTTAGTGTTCGGAATCTCTTTTGGAAGCATTTTTGTCTTTTGCGGATGCACTAGCCGGGTTCGATTTACCCCCGCGTCTTTCCCTTTCAGGATTGTCATTTTTGTGTCCAGCGAAGGCCTCGCTTTCGAAGAATCCGCCTTTACTTGAGCATCCGCCATATTCCAAACAACAAACGCGGTCTCCTGCCTCACTACGTGTGGCTTGTAAATTTTACGATTACTCCGTAATCGTTCCTGATATTTAACTGAAACTTTCACAAGTATCCAATAAACCTTCAATTTCTGTATATGTTAAGTTTTGACGAACTACATACGCCAAACAATGTCGATTTTTAATGGATGTTTATTGCTCCTCTACGTGCAGCAAATCGACCGGAAGCGCTAGCACACTGACCGGGCATGCGCAGAAGCTCACATGTCATTTTAACGAACGAAATTAATATTTTATCGGACGAAATGGAATTATCCTTATATCCAACATATATAATATAATGAATAAGTATTCAAGGACTTTCAAGACTTTAAGATGGATTGCCAATACGAATGGTTTTATATATAGTATGAGTAAAATACTTGGAATGGGACTTATTCCCATTTTAATACAACCTCTTACGAAACGAAACAAAGAGGTTTGATATATTGGAATAGTTGGAATAGTTGGATAAAGTAACATACATTCATACATTTACAAATACAATGTTGTAAGAACAAGATTATGCTTTTCATTAAACATTCATTCCTATCATTATTGTTATTTTTAGTTATTGTTAATATTAGCATTATTATTTGTATTATTATCAATAAAAGTAAAATGAAGCAATATATGCCGATCCGTATCATGGAGACTATTCACGCAGGACAAGTATATATTTATATTTTGTTTGCTAATTACAATGCGTCTTTTGAAGCAACGACTGATCATTGGCCCTCAAATATATAGAAATTCTTCATCACTGTCATGATTATAAGCAAATAAGAACATCAGTTATGTTGTAGATGAGCAATAATTGTCTACGTCATCAAATCATATCTAAATACCATAAGCATATACACATATTAAACAACGGTCAATTCAATACTGAGATGAAAATATTTAAAACTATAAGTGTTGCATTGTCCTAGAACTAACAACACGATATGGTGGCATTAGTCATTTTGAAGATGAACAATAGTTTGCTGTCTGCGTCTAAAGGCATGTAGCAAATACGATGCAGTTATTCTATTGCTGTTTTCACTTTTTGATGACATTGATATGTAAAAATTATGTATTTTGATCGCATGTTATATATTCTAGGAATATGTGAGGCTCGAATGTCATTATAGAAGTTACAACAGAGTAAGACATGGTATTCATCTTCAATGGTGTTTGAGTTACATAATCGACATATTCTATTCTCTCGTGGAATGTTTCTATAGCGACCTCTCTCTATTTCTAAATCATGTGACCCAATTCTAAAATGTGTATAGGTGTAACGAAACTTCCGTACATCAAATACTTCTAGGTACTTTTCAAAATTAAATTCAGTTTTCAAATGGGAGGAAAATGTTTATTTGTGATTCGAAATTACGTTAGAATTCCAGTATTGAAGAAAACAATAGTTCAAACTGTTTACAAATTGTCTTAAAAACATTGAGTCTGATGCAACCATTTGGTTTTGCCAAACTATTCCAAAGCCATTTCTGCCTAAAAAGGATCTCACATTTGTAACCCAATTATCATATCCGTCTGCATCGTCCTTTAACATCATATTATAACATTTTCGAACAAATCGTGATTCAGGCATTCTTATGATATTCAGCTAATATTTAACACAATATTTGAGAGACAGGCAAACAGTGCAGACCCCCATGGGCTGTCTGGTCAGGGTCTTTACTGTTTGCAAAAGGCGTAAATATGCGGACATATGAAGGAAATGGGTAATGCAGGTAACGTTTGTACATGTATATACTTACATAATAAGTTGTCTACATAACTGATCATAAAAGCAATATACATCCTGATCTGTTGAATTCCCAATTACTCTTTTTGACGGTTGCGTCTAATACAGGACTTCACTTTTTTCCAACATTTTAAACTTTTAAATCTCTTTTCTACGTGAACAGAATATGTTTTTTAAACATACCTTTGATTATTAAATCTGTATTCCAAACGGATAAAATCACATTGAGTATTATAGTAAAGCCAAATTTTACAGAGTGATGTGCTCCGACGTCAAGACCACTCGTTAAGTCTTCATTGTTCTAGTGGTGTCGACGGAAGCACAAATCCTGAAACACCAGCTGTAAATCCCTTATAACTCTGCTAAACTTGTAATCTGGTCATACGTTAGTCTGCTTTTTCTTCTTTAAATTCTCCCAATACGGCCTAACCTTGAATCACATTGTACAAAATATCACAAGCAAATATTCTGGTAAGACGTGAAGTTACTTGTCGAACGATCAAGATCCAAACTGAGCGTATCCCTTTTTTTGCTGGCCTATGCGGATAACCTATGTGTACATATTACGCAAATCGTCATAGTGTTCTAATCTCTATACTCTAAGGTGAGTACCCTGATGAATAGAGGCTTACTTGTGTTGATAACCCTTTACCTAAAATGACAGTTTCAAACTCATCCCCTATGAAGGATCTGGTGGAAAGCAAAGAATACCTTGGAAAGGAAAACGAAAATGCCAAGTTTGAATGGTTTTGAAAATGCTGCAAAACTTGGAGCGTTTGCTCATTAAGGGCATATCTACAGAGATGAGTGATGGTGTTTCGTTAAGGTAAAGGGATAATGGAACCCAAGGTGATCCATTCCACATTTTGTATACTAACAAGTTAACCATCAGTACCAGGTTGGATGTTCTCAAAACTTGAAATGTGAGATTAAGTAAAATATTTTATGCCAGTCTTCCAAAATATCACTGTCATGTCCCTTTCACTGCCATAGACGACTCAAATCGATAGTGCAAAAAAGTGAAGTCCAAGATCAAACGACACCTTAGAAGGCGGTGTATTTATTAAATTTAAATATTTTTTATCTGAAACCAGTTACAACCAACCCTTTTTAATGAAGTGGCGAAAGGATTAATTATGCAGACAAGTTATGATATAAGCTCCAATGCATACCATTTTTTTATGCTGCTCTTATGTTTGTTCTCTAGCGTAATTATTTAGTAAAACTCGCACAAAAATGTTAGGCAAAGATTATGCCCGAGTGCCAAACAGTGTGTACCCGGATGAGACGGCGAGTTACTCGGCGTCTCATCCGGATCTAAGCTGTTTGTATATGACACTAGTATTCGTGGTAAGCAGAGAAGGGCTTAATTAGTTTCCGTTATGTCGCCCCAAGAGTTGCCATCTTCCATCAAAAAAGGCCTTTCAGTGGTATTTTGTCTTGATCGGTCGTCTCTTTACTTCTCTATTTGATTGTCGTTTAATATGTATTTCAATATATTTATCGCCGGTGTTGTTCTAAAAGGACATAAGTTGCAGCTATACCTTATTTAATCTAGATTTTTCCCTAATTCTTCAAGTAATTGTCTGTTATCACAGTCACGTTTCCCCCGCTCCTTGTTGTACTTACTACATGAAAATATCGAGGCAGTTTTGCGACGTGACGTCACTGGTGGCTCTTATTTTTTCAAAACATTTTTTTTCGACTCTCTTTTTGCTTATACGGCGAATCGTTACTTGAGTGTCGGTGTAGAATGTTGCTGATTTTGTCTTAACTTATTTACGATGTTCAGAGTTGTTCCAGATATCCATTTTTAGTGTACCACTTGTTTCTTTCTCCCCTTTTTTGCGTTCTGACGATTTTTTTTATAATATTTCATGTGTGTGGCAGCTATACCCTATTTAATCTAGATTGTTTTTCATCACCTTATTATCTCTTATCATTGTCGTGTTTTTCTCCCGCCACTTGTCTTACATATTAGAAATACTGAGGCTGTTTTGCGGCGTGACATCCTTGGTGGCTCTTACGTGTTTTCTTACGTTTTTGTTGCCGGTGTAGAACGTTTAGTGCTATTCTCCCATTTTGTGTGTGTTTTTTTAGGATGTATCGGCCCATCAGGTAAGATGTGTTTGACAGACTGTGGGATTGTTATCATTCCTCTTTCAGGATATGCATATCACCATGTGGTAGGTTTTGTGTTCACCGACATTTGGCAGTGTATCTATGTGTCGATGTATACAGAGAGGTGCCAACAACTTTTAAATAATGAATCAACTTAAGAAACCATTATTGAAAGTGGCAAATTTACAGATACAGTCTGGGTCTTCAGTTCAAATTCTTCAAAATATTACTAACTTTTCTGTAGTCCAGCTTATGGTGGCACTGAGGTGACATCCATTCTTCTTTTTCAATGTTCGTTGTTAAGTTTTTTTGTAATTATCTCGTGGCTACGACCTGGTGTCTCGTGACCACGACTTTATTTCTCGTGGCAACGACTTAGTATCTCGTGGCCACGACTTACTATCTCGTGGCCACAACATACTATTTAGTATCTCGTGGCCACGACTTAATTATATCGTTGCCACGACATAATTAGCCAATCAGGAGATCTCTTGCAAATGTATGCTTCATAGCATTTTGAGTAACTGTAAAGAACTTCTTTCTTAAAGTGATTGATGCTAACGGTCTTATTGCTTAATGAGTGTACTTATGAAGGAATGTATGCATGACCACATAGATAGAGTGGAGAGAGAGAATGAACGGAGAGAGAGAGAGAGAGAGAGAGAGAGAGAGAGAGAGAGAGAATGGTTGATAAGCATTGGGATTACTCGGGATCAAGTAATAATACCTAGTTTTGGCTTTGAATTCCGAATAAGAGGACCAAATACGAATGAATACAAATAAGCAAACATTCTCTTGATATTTAGATGTGTTGTGTTTTGACACCTTGTCTGCGCTCGGCATCAAACGAGTAGGTTCTATGGCTGGTCGCCCCGGTGTTAGGATAATTTGACTGTGTGTGATATCATACATGTACCAAGTGTCTATTGCGTGATATTACATTCTGGCAGCCGCATATCTACTGCAAGTAGACACTGTCTCCAAATACCAAAAGATCTGTTGGTGGGACGTAACACTCAACACACTCACCCACTTTCATGTTTTGATCTAACAGTGTTTAAATAATGACGTAATTGTATCCATGTGCATAAATATTAATGATGTTATACAATCGACACGGATACAGTGATTTCATAATCTAAACATTAACACTGTTTATTAACACATCGTAACTGTTTTATTACAGATCTGATAGATATTCGAGTCGCTCATTACTCTATATACGATAAAGAATACATTTGTAAGAGATCTCCTGATTGGCTAATTAAGTCGTGGCCACGATATAGTATGTCGTGGCCACGAGATAGTAAGATACTAAGTCGTTGCCATGAGATAGTTATAAAAAAACTAAAAAACGAAGTTTGAAAAAAAGAGTATGGATGACCATCTATCTTTATCAACAAATGTTTGCAGAATGGACCTTAAGTAGTTTTATCTTATATAAAAAATTATATCCACCGCAATTCATCCATTAATCAGCGGTTATTTCACAAAAAACACAGTGTATTCTAAAATTGACAAATGCAATGCCAAGAGGTGAGTATGTTGTAATTATTTATCGTGTAAATCTACCATCCGTTCTACAGTCAATGGAAGAAATTTTAGTGTCATTTTACCTTCAGACGTTACTTGAAAAACTACTCATGTAAGTTATGTGTTAACTCGAAACACCCACAATTGTGGCATCCAATATTTTGGAAAATAGGTCGCGCTTTGAAAACACGATTTCGTGAACATTCTTACCAATGCCGCAATACAAAATTCGTAATTTCTTATTGCACCATTTTCGACGATCTGGACATACTATTAAAGATATAACAGTTCAGCCTGTAGAACATCTGTCTTATGATTGCTGCAACAAACATTTTTAAATCAATATCAAGGTTTATTGCTGAACTTAAATGGATTAAAACTTAAAACACTTCGTTCTCTTAAGGTTTAAACGATAACATTTATTAGACTGGTAATATTTCCTAAGATCCTTCTATTGATATATTTTCTATTTTTTCTATAAGAAAACGTAAATCTAGGTGACACAGCATTCGTAAAAATGTTAATATAAAACGTTATATATACAAATCATACAAACATATGTTTATTTTGGATTAACACAGCCTACGTTTCGGGCAAACATATCATGCTTTCTCGGCTATCGTTTTTGTCTAGTTCAGCATTAAGGGACATATCAAGCTGATAGCATATTATAACGTAACGACCCCCTCAATGGGACTGCTACTTTTATACAAAGTTACACTCAACATGTTCTTAGACCTCACATTTATACCGAATCTTAGCATAAAATATCTTATTTTGAAAATTCCTTTCATTAACAAAGGTATTTCTTTCATTGACCTCCAAAGCATATTTAGAGAAAAAAGTATTATTAATTCTATTTAAAATATTTTAAAAATACAGCGCCACCGATAACCTGCTTTAAGTATTATAAACCTATCACAAGTATTATTTTAAATTACAATAGAATTCAGACCTTAATATGGATGTAAATGTACCTGATAACGGTGACTCTTCATCCTCCAAATTTTGGTATTCTCCAGTTGGTCGTGTTATTACTGGCACAGACAAATGTCTTCGGAATCGACTAACTAAAGGCCCTACATTTCGATTACCTTCTTTTATAGATTTAAATTAATGTCGTGTTCAGATTGCAGAGGCGAGGCCGTGCAAAATTTCAGTATTAAATACTGTCGCCCGTTCATACTGGAAGAAACGAATTTTTGATATCATTGATGAACGTATTAACTTTTACAACTCTAACGGACATCTTCTACTGCCCAGAATTTCATTCCGCCATCTTAAGAAAGATTTTCAAGATCTTCATTCAAAACATTTGTTCCAGCTGATAAAGCATCGAATAATGTGATCATTATATGACGGTTACATTATATTGATGTTTAAAATCAGGAAACTATAAATACAAAATCATATATTTCTATGCAAATACCTGAACGTGCAGTGGTGTCAGAAATCGTTGCAAAGTGTGAACAGGTGAGAGCAGATGTTAATATTACACTACACAAGCTCCCAACTATGTACTGGATACTTAAACTTCCTAAAACCACTTACAAAGCTTGTTTTACTGTAATTCCACCTCTTGTACTACGACAAAGTTGTCATACTTTTAACTCCTTGCCTGACCAGGTGCACCCATTGTCGCAGACTTGTTTTGCACCACTATAAGAGATATTTCAGGTTGCGTCTTAACTCTGTGTCACAGGCAAGGCTAATCAGTGCCTTTAATTACACTTCTCGATATTTGGACGGCATTTTTAATCTAAATAACCCTTACTTTAATAATATGTTTTCTTTTTACCCTTACTTAACTTTAGAACTTAAATTTAACAAGGCTAACGTTTCGGATGTTGCAGCAGCATTTCTTGACATAGATATTTCTACAAACAATGGAATAGTCTCCACTAAAATAAATGACAAAAGAGATGACTTTGACTTTGATACAGTTAATTATCCTAAAACATAATCAAGCCATTTACTGTTGTCGCCAATCATCAATGTACAATATGCGGCTTTCAAAGTAGTCATCATTGAGTATTATGACCCTCTTGTCGCCGCAAACGCGATAAGTAAAAGGGATGACAACCAAACATGCAGTGGGTTGTGATATTGTTGGATTATAGCCCCTTTTAATGAAGTTTTGAATACGTTTTATAAATAAAAGTGTGAAAATGGGTATGTCCAACTTTTTTCCGGAGTTTGTTAATCATATCACACAAGAAAACTCCATGTGTGAATCCTTGTCGCAGGAGCGCACTGTGTTGAAAAACAAATACAAACTACGCGGCTTTTTATTGATTTTAAAGACTGATTTAATAGCGGTGACACTGTACACTATGTTATACCTCGAAATAAACTTATACCTGTAAATAACAGTGATCTCATTCCTATAAAAAGACATAACCGCATACATTTAAATAGACATAACAGCTTACCAAACCATAGGCATAACCACATACCTATAAATAAGCGTGTAATCATACCTATAAATAGACGTGACTGCATACAAATAAAAAAGATGTGCTCTCGTACCTATACATATACATGATCTCATAAACATGTATAGCCGTCATAAAATCCCTATACAAATACGTGATATCGTACCTAAATAAAGAATTGACCCCAAAGTTTAGCGCACGACCTCAAGACCCACTGTGGGGAATCATTTGTTAATGAACATCGACGAGTGAACAGCGTAATGATATATTTATTCATTTATTTAATTCTCTTTGTATTTATGTATACGTCAGGTAGGCAGGGTCTGACCCATTTATTCCCGCGGACACCTACCAGATCCAAGGGTCTACAAATCAGCTCTATAGACCGTGTTCTAAAGGTAACCTATGCTCTCATTCTAAATATAGACCATGACGTCATCCAAATATTAAAATCCTAGCCGGGAATACCTGTGACACACGCTCATATCCTTATATGCAAATGAGTAACTATATTTAGTTACAGCATGGCCACCGATGACGTAAGACTATGTCATGTTTGTTTACACACAAACCGACATATATACTTCTAAGGATCACAGTGGAAATTGCTGCATACGACAATATTGCTGACACTTTGTTTGTTTCGTAATAAAAGTTAGCTGCTCTCTTTTTAGAAACGTCTTTATCTGCAAAAGTGATCTCATTTTTTCTTATCACTTGACATTTAGGGCTCCTAACACTAGGTTACCTACGTTACTTTTATGGACTCTATGACTACCACTATTGAGGGTTTGTCAAATTCATATTTACCTTGCACTGGCTTTAAAAGGTGGAGTGGCCAATTACCACTACCCCTATTGTGTAGTAGAAACAATGAACATATATAAATTGACAAGACTAAAAGGAAGTACAAAGAACGATATTTTTTATATAATTAAGTCCACTTAATACAGTACGAGTCAAAACAATGGATTTCCGCATTCGCATCGAAACTCAGAAACGAAAGCAGT
>JAULCE010073102.1:0-13063 GCA_032359355.1 Macoma nasuta | reverse complement strand
CGACAGTTGGAAAAGCTGTGTCCCATAGCTGCTTGCAGATTATCAGTGTGACACAAACCTCTCTTTCCTCTCGTTCCACCGTTGGGACTACTATTTGACCCATAACTGGGTTTGCTATTTACCCATAGCTGGGGGTCTATTCATGGGCATCACCGCATGTTTAGGGGCAGACCTCATCCGAGACCCTTGTAGTTCAGCCTGAAACCCTAGGGCACCCAGTTGACGTGTGTCGCCACGAAAAGGCACTACATAGGGCTTGTTTGTAGAGTTTGCATAGCTACCGCCATAGTACCGATCGCTGAAAATCGCAATATTTTTTCACCAGTTGGGTTCCTGCGAGCCACATTTGACAGCTCCTTTACTCTACTGCTTATTACTTTATTTGGACTTTGACGACACATGCCTCGTCAAATGTCTAATAAAAATTATATTTGTACTCCACTCAGATGAAGGGTCATTGGGGATTATTACTGTTTTAGCTTTAAACAATGCTGAAGGTCTTGCATACACAACGAGTTTAAGTAAAATAAATTCTTATAGATATCATGGTAAACGGCTTGTGCAATATACCCTTACCTGCAGTGAGCACTCGCAATTGCTCATTATTCAGAATACGTTTTTTGAGTTTTAACATATTAAACATATATTAAAACATTCCTTTTTTAGAAGTCAGTAGTGTACGTTGAAGGAAACTTCTCATTTATCTCGCTACAAAAACAAACCTTTTAAAAGTCTTAATTGAGAGTGTTTCATTTGTTTCCAATAACCTTAAGGTGGTATGCTCCAAAAAATATTTTTTGAGTTATGCATATATGTTTTGAAGATAAGGAACGTCTAACACGAATACTGACTTCACGTTTCACCCCTTAGTTTGTTTAAAGCAACGAGAAATGAACGCTATTTGGTTGATATCGGTTACAATTTATTTCAAACAGGAAGGGTGTTTCATTTTACCAAAATGAGGTTTTTAGATGATACATGTATATAAAACAATTGTCTGAATACTGCCGATAGTTAGTCAACGTCATCGCGCAGCTGTAAAATACATGTTGTTGCAACCGAATTATTGACACAAAGGTTCATCTGAAATTGGCTTTACGTATGGCGCATGTAAAACCGTTAATACAGAAAAACGGGATTTCTATTCTGTATAGCAATTATTTCTCAGTTAAAACAATAAACATGCATGGGGGTAAAGTATCATACATTCACCATTTTACTAGATCTATGTACTTGGTATCAGTATCTTGAGTTCGTTACGGGCTAAAACATATTCGACCATGTGCATTTGTTTGTGACAATCACATATCCCATAAGTATTAATTTTGAAAGAGGATTAGTTATTTTGGCGGCGGAGAAGCATTTAAATGTCAATTTTGAGATCGTACGAAAGCTTTGAATTGGTTCCAAGCTGACTCAGATTTCATCAGATACTTAAAAATGATAAACAAATGACTGCCACAACACGATACATTTATATTTCAATTGAAAAAAACACAAGCTCGTATTTACTAGAAACCTTGTACTAATGTAAATTCGAAAAAAACCTTTACGAGTTCATCAAATGCCTATTTGCCAAAGTGGGTATGCCATCATGAACACTGATGCTTGTAAAAGCCAACGTTTACTTCCCTAGTGAAAGTTTTTTTTAACGTTTTAGGTTGTGCATCAGTTACATAGCCAAGGGTGGAGGATATCTAAAAAGCTTTGACCTGCAACAAACGTCAAAAGTTCCTTCGCCGCCTGTTCCATATACGAAAACAACTGCAACAAGAAGGCTGTGCTACAGATACGATTCTGTCAGTCCAAAGCACTGCCAGGCAATGGGAACGTGCACATTTGATCCTTTACAATTACGTGAACATATAACTCGCTCCGACATGATATCGGTCGAGCTAAAAGGTTGGACAGACCTTATTCCATCTGGAGGAAATTTCAGTCACGCTTCCGGTATAGAATCATACGAAGTCACATTGCATGAAGTTACTGCTTCAAACAAAATATTGCAAGTTAACAAACGTTTATATTCGATTTTGGTTAAGAGCCAAACTTACCCAATAGTTTTGAACTTAACGTCGAATATGCCGAAATTATACGCAATATATGTGGAAGTCAAGGATGTTGCAGACAACACACAACACAGTAGGCGGTTCGTTCTCTACGACAACACTTCCAAAATCGAACCGGCAGAAGATAAACCGTTTTTTGTGGAATCGGCCTCAAAGTCCAGCAACTACTTATGGCAAATACACCACCTTGATATTTGCCTGAACTGGACAAGTCATTTTTATAACAAATTTTATTTAACTAATCCATTATTGAGTCGCATAGAACCAGATCCTAGTGTACTTGTTGAATACGATCAACATACAGGAATTCTACCTATAGCAGGCACGCCGAATGTTGATGGTATCATAGGTTTCAAATTTTCTTGGTCTCTTAATAATGGAAACATGTCCCGTGAAGTGAACATTCCTCAATTCTTACTCCAACATTACTGTCACAGTTTCAACGTGAATGACGGCGAAACTTATACTCTGACTATAAGAGCAACGGACATTGCTAACAACAGTTACTCGGAAAACAGAACCGTGCACATCGATAGGTCTGCTCCACATATAAACAACATATGGCTGGTTAAAAACGATGAACATAGGTTATTTGTACACGACCGCACTGTTTTATCGGAGATGACTCTTTATTTTGAAGCTTTTGATCCTCACAGTGGTATCAGGGAAGTACGATGGGCACTCGGTACAACTGATTCAGGCGCAGAACTACTCAACGGAATAATTGGAGTCAAACGTAACGTGAGTTGAAAATAAAAGAAGATAAACCACCTACTTTTTATTGTTTTGAATTTGCATGAGTTTCATATTCTATATTACTCAATACCTCTCATGATTGAGTCTCGCGATTACAATGGCCTTCATTGCTTTATATATACTTGAAAATGACCGTTAACACATGTGCATTTGCTTTTAAACGTTTGTTTAATATTTAAGTACATGTAAACTATTCCGTCTTTAACTGTCAGGCAAAAATATAATTGACTAGTATTAACGCGGGTGAATGTTATGAATTGTCTTCAACGTTCACAACATGATCAGATCCCGGAAAATGTTTACTTATCATCTGTTTATCATGTATTTCCAGTATTGATTTTTAGCCAACATTTACATAGAATTATCTACTATATGTATTGCAGGTATGTCCCTCCAACAGCTCGGTGGATGGCAAATGTTATTGTCCGAGCGTGGGGCAGTGTGAGTTCTACCAATACACGCTTCCCATGAAAACAATTCTTGACGCAGACAAAGATATCGGGGATCATAATCGTAACTACTTCTTTACCATCAAAATTACAAACAACGCATTGCTGTCAAACGTTGAGCATCTTGATATTCTAGTCGACGATTCTCCGCCAGAAAAGGGTGTTGTTTCTGAAGGTATGCTTATCGCTTAAAGGTGTCAAATGAAATGCCTTTTGTTTCTTGGTAAATTTTAACAATCAACCTAATTTATACTCTACCGTTATCGTTATTCGACGTTTGTTACTTTCATTCAATATGCTTTATATAATAATGTACCCTTGGTATGTTTTCTTATGTACTCAAAGCAAACTATATAGTGGCTGAGCTGTTTGTATCTGGTTTGGTTCGGTCTTTACTTCAAAGTTTAATGGTACACAAAGAGAGCGTATAATTAAAGCGCTAAATTGTTGGCGTCAAATTTAAAACTACCGGCTGCAACACGCTAAAATAATGCGAAAATAATGCAAATAACATTAATTTTTCCACAACTTTCTGAAGGTGTGGCTACATGTCAAAGCAAACACCTATATTCCATAAAAGGCGGGTTTTCAAGACTGTGTAAGAAATAGAGAATAAAACGAGTTTATTGATATTGATAAAAACGAGCCTTTGTGAGTTTTTATCAATTTTAGTAAAAGAAGCTAATAAATTCCATATTGAATGACCACAAATATTATATTCAATTTATAAAATAAATTGAAATGGGACGATTATTAGCGCTAAATATTTATAACGTCGCTATATAGTGCGGTAATTTTGACGCTATTCATTATGACGTCACGTACATTGTTATATCAATAGTTATTTACCGAAAATTATATCACTCTGTTAAATGTTGCTGGCGACGTCATTTATGATATAAAATGTATTTTTATCTTTGAAACTAGCCCTTACAACACATGGTTTGTATCCGTTTTACATACCTAATCTACTGATGAACTTTTCTGATATCCATTGTAGGTCCGGAGAGTAACCCCGATATTGACTACACAAGTGAAGATAGTTTTATTGTACACTGGTATGGCTTTATAGATCACGAAAGTGGCATCAAACGTTATCAAATAGCATTATCAGATCGTTGTTTAAACAAAGACGAAATGAGCAACATAACTTTTGTTGAGAGTTTATTAACGTATGTAGAAATTCCTTATACAGAAACTTCTACTCGGCTACCTGCAAATTTTACTGGTAAGATGTTTACAACCATAGTAGCATTAAATAATGCCTTTGACATGTCTGACCCTGTCTGCTCCGACGGTATAACAAGAGATATAGATACACCACATGTGTCCAATATTACAATTCAGAATGGAAAATGGCAGGAAACACTCATTTGCTTAAATGGCCAGACTTGGTTGTTAAAATCGGACATGAAGAAACTGCAGCTCAATAACACAAGTTGTTCAAGGAAATGCCTCAATATCACAGACATTGAATCTTTTCCTGCCACGGTGCCGACGACAGAAATTGCCACGCTAGATGACGAAGTATCTGACTTCCTGTGCAACACTTTTCCAACATATACACAAGATAAAACAATTATATATTTGCCAAATGATCACATATATCTAAAGTGGGATGCTGAAGATGCAGGAAGTCAAATTAACGAGTATTTCGTGGCCATCGCATTAGGTACATTTGCAGGGCCAAAGCAAAGTCAGATGCAGTATAAATCTACTGGGCAGAAAACGTACTTTAACAAACATCATGTCAGTATAGGATCGTCTGAATTATTTTACATATCTCTAAAGGCAGAAAACAAGGCTGGATTAGTACAAGTATCTTACATTGGGCCACTTCTAATTGACGAAACACCACCGTTATGCAGAGTTGTGCCAGACGTAAAACTGCAAGATCCGTATGTGTTAGTTACCTGGTATAATGATACTTTTTACGATATGGAACAGACAGAAATTATAGATGAAATATTTTTTCAGTTTGGTAAGTTTTTATAGACTCTTCTTTTCCATTTTCAATTTAACTATAAACTTGTTTGCACAATATGATAA
Organism: Macoma nasuta; assembly: GCA_032359355.1. NCBI lineage: Eukaryota > Metazoa > Mollusca > Bivalvia > Cardiida > Tellinidae > Macoma > Macoma nasuta. The sequence continues at coordinate 7,740 of JAULCE010073102.1, read as the reverse complement.
TTTTGAGAAAGATCGTCTAAAATACAAGAAAGAACAAATATAAGCAACACTATCTTGATTTTGATTATTGCCAAAATTCTCATAATATGTTATGTCGTAATGCCAAATTAACATAATTTTGGAAAGTTTGGTTAAGAAAGGATATTGGTGTTTTTGATTATATTCGGCAAACTGTAACACATATTTGAACGCCGTCATACATGTTAAGTATTAAACTTGCACACATGCACACAGTGTAAACTCAGATGATCTGCCTCTTTGTCGACGCGGCGTATAGACAGAACACATTATATTGCTCTTTTACTGAAAACAAGGCCTTTAACATCGAGAAACACGCACTATACCTGATGGTTGCATATATTGAACAACTGTCTTGTAAAGCTTAACGCATGTTCGAACTTTCAGGTCACGATGGACGTCCTTTAACACCGCTAATGGAGTGGATGCACGATATATCCACTGACTGTTTAGGGCATAACGGACTGTGTATAAAGTATCCAATCAAAAGGCTACAACAATATGATACAGAACTTGGACTTGATTTCTACGTGTCACTCTTTGTTTACAACAAGGCGAGACATTTTCTAAAGATTAAGACTGAAACGTTTCAACTACCTTCAAGATATCCTCCAGGCAGTGCTGTGGTCTTAGACATTGATCCAGAAGCAGATGACCAGAACGTGGACGTCAATGCTCACTTAACAGGGTCCACCCTGTGTGCGAAGTGGAACGGGTTCCGCCATCATGAAAACGTTACACTTGAGTTCGCGGTTGGGTCAGTGACAAACATTGATGATGTTATCGCATACCAACAAATCGAAAACATTCATTTCAACTGTATAAATTCATCAAAAATTTTGCCTGGCAACAGGTATCACATACTTTTAAGATCTACATGTTCAGGTGGTAGAACCATTTCAGCTTCTAACGGTGTCACAATATTGACACAAGCTTACATTGACAACTATTTGAAAGTTGGTGTTGGAAAGTACTGTCATTCGTCACCATTTGTCAAAGGATTTTGGCTAGATAGCCACTACAAACACACACGACTAAGCCTAAATGATTCACTCGAAATAGGCAATTACTACCAAATATATTTACCTGAAAACATAAGTATTGCAATCACACCAGGACATGGGATTTTGAAAGAAATTAACAACCAATACTTAAAATCTTATTATAGCCTTGTATCTTTTGTACATCATCCATTGATCAGCATTGTGGAAGAAAACAAAATAGTAGACACAAGTACGATCAAGGTAGTTGAATGTTCCAATAATCGCCATATACCTGAAGACAATAAATGGATTGACTCGTATTGGTATTTTACAACGGGCAAAGTTTTCCAAGTCGCATTTGTTGCAAGAGTAGTTGATCAGACTCTTAAATCCAATCAGTTGTTTGAGAGTTTCGTGTCACCAGACCAGCACTCCAGCATAATTTTGTCAAAAATAGATAGGCCTCACTTCCTTCAACCTGATGTGCCATATAATATTGCCGTTCAACCTTGTGTATCAGGACGTTGTTTGGAGCCAGTTTTGTCTGCAAATATTTCATTTGTATTTGAACCTCCTGCAGGAAATATCAAGGTGGCGATAATTAATATCAACGAAGACAGTGACTGTTTCGACCTTGATTTGCAATGGAACATTTTTCGAGGCGGAAGTCCTGTGATGTTTTACCAATGGGCGCTTAGTGAAGATGCCACGTCATATAAAACTGTTACTGAGTGGTCAACAGTACACAACGCAACACCATCACATTATCAGGTATCACATTATTGTAATGTATTCTGCTACTCTTGAATAATGTTAAAGAAATTGATGTCACCGTTCATTGCTTTTTTCAGTTTCTAATAAAGAGTCACGACAGCAGACGAAATATTAACTTGACTTATACGCAGTGTAAATCTTGAAATTAGGGGACATCGAATAGCCAAATGCAGGTGTTAGGTGGGAGTGTTTTCTATGTCAAATATTGAATTTCATAGCAGTCTGCTTAATGGTGTTACGAAATAATTTATTCAGTGGGATTTTTTTAACCAAGATTTACTCTCGCAGTTGTATATTAAACAAGCAACGTCATTTCTTTTGATTTTCAACATGGTAAAGCTGCTAACAATAGCATTACAATTCGTTCTTTATTGCAAACAAAGTTATATGATTACATTCATGGATTACAATCAAATTCGTTTTTGACAACATGTCTGTTTCACTATATATGAGTTTTCTCCCTCGTATACATATAAAATGACTTGAACTGCTTGGCCCATTATCGCCTATGTAATTTGTCTTATTCTATAAAGTAAGAGGGAAATATATTGATGTAATTTATTGCTAAATATTTGAGTAATAAAAATGTTAAGTTTTCAGTTAGGGTAAGTGTAGAAGCCCATATTGCTAGTTGTCGTTCAAAAAGGCAAAATAAAGGCAGTTATATCGAAAAATATATACAAAACCCATTCTTCATTCATTAGGTGACCCAATGTTTAAGACTTCCACATGACTTATACAAGATCATGTTTGCCTGTGTCCGTGGGTATACTGAAGCAGAACAGAGCGCTACAATATGCAAGGAGCTACAAGCATCACGTGGGGCGTACAGGACGAACGTGGTGTATGATATAGATACAACGAATAAAGTGTGGCCAGATATAAAAGAGGTATGTCTAATCTTAGTAGTGTTACTCGTGCCAAAGTAATATCGATATATCGTATTGAGTCAACAATTTGACTGATACATGTATTCCGATTCCAAATCCTAAATTATTTAGAGTACTTCTCTATTAGGATATATCTACCAAACTAGTATGTGTCTGTCCCCTAATATGTGTTAAAATAAGCTAAAATATTTACACATGCCAAACGATTCTTACACATATAAAACATTACATGTATATGAATAATCGCACAAGAAAGCAAGATGTCATGACAAAGCCAATGGTGTAAACCAAGACTAGTCACCGTGATGCTTCAGCGCGAATGCTGATCAAAATACACGACACTTAACAGTCTTAAGTCGTTCTCTGTTTGTCTATAACATTCAGTACTTATTAGGGGCTGCACTAGAAATGCTACAGCTCACATATATCTGAAAATGTTTTAGTCTGCATTTCTCATGACAGGACTTAATGTTTATCTTAACCTAGGCAATCACGAGCTCTAACTTAGGCAAGATATACAGGCATCTCCATGACACGGAATTCGATTTCGGCACGACATCTGCGAAGGTCACCGGCGTTTTAGTGTACGGAACAGAGAGGATAATTGAATGGTTTTTGATGTCACAACCTAAGATTCCATCATCGTGTAAATACAGTGCCGGGTGTTTGCATTCAGACACATCAACGACCGGGTACATAGAATTTGATATGGACAATATAAAACCAAATACTATATATTATATTTGTGCTTTGTCTAACGCTACACACGTTGAGCGTGAGCTGTTTACAGAAATCCTTGAAAAAGTCCATGCCTGCAGTGACGGTTTTGTTATTGATGATTCGCCTCCCTCAGCTGGAAAGATTCATGTTACACACACCAACGGCTACCTGATTGATACATCACGAACTCTGGTGTCATGGGATGGGTTTTATGACAACGTCGATGCCACAAAACTCGGTTATATCAGCCGTATCAAGTCGTACAGCTTTGCAGTTGGTAAGTAGTGCAGGAGTACATCTTCATAGAAATATCTAATGACGATGTCATTACATGTTTATTAATGACGAGATATTAGTATTTCAAATGCAAAGCGCCTCATAGCACTTTTATGTTGCATCGAAATCATGTATCGAAAGGTTTGTATGTTAAATGAAACTATAAATTGAGTTTTGGTGGATCAGTGTCCATAATGCTTTTTGTTTTGGTACAATCTAATTCACCTTTCAAGTTTTAATAAGCATCATTCCCTTACTTAAACAAGCGCCAAAATCATAAGCAGCAATTAAAAGCATCAAATTCGAGTCGGTCGGTTTGCATCTTGCCATTTGTGTATATTTATTTTATGATGTTTGATAAGAACGCAGGTGCAAATACCCGTAAACTCATTAAATTCTCAAGAAGCAAATATTCGTTCGGAAAGTACTGTTGCTTTTCAGAATAGTTTGTTTTTCTGTCACGCCATTTCTTTTTATATCACCAGGGTGTCTAATCTTTCTGATCCTGATGTGTGTAAGTTAGCAATAATAATCACCGAAATGTATATTTATAACATCATTAAACAGCTTTTATATAAGTTAATATGTATGCAAAGCAATCACTTACATAAACTTTTTTAAGAGGCCACTAACAAATAAGCATTTGTGGTATTCAAGACATGTAGTTACTGCATGCAGAATGAAAGTAATGCATAAAGCTCATAAAGAGCTTTTTTGTATTAATTGTGTTCTGTACAAAGCAGACATCTGTCCTAAATATTCGCTATGATGTTATTGCTGTTCAAGTCAGGATTGGCTGCATTGCTATCATTAATAGTCGTTTCCTCTGTTGATCCAGGTAGCAGAGATGGCGGTGATGACATTGTCAGCTTTTTTGATGTCGGTTTATCGGTTTATCCAAAGTATATGTGGCCAATATAACCACGGTTGCTAATAAGCGTCAAAGGTTGTTATTTTGTATACGCTTTTTTTGATACTCGGTTTAAACGAGTTCTAGCTTTAATCCAAACTATAATCTAACCCCAAGCTATATTTAGGCTGATCCACAAGGAAGGAATCTGATGTAAAATAAAACATTCTAGGCAAAAGCAAAATGCCAATTCTAAATTGTATTGTAATCATCGTAGAAAATATAGCAAATGGTCATTTATTCAAACAGTTGAAACAGCACTGAAATGCGCGTGTGTGGAGGAAAGGATTAAGGAATTATTTGTATTAGTTTTTCGTGTGTTATCAATTTCTGTTTAGCAAATTATATCACGTTTTCAACAGTGCTTTGTACGGTGACTCAACTTAAGATGTCTATACATTTGAAAGCAATGTGATAGAACTCTTTTGGTCCGCAAAGATTTCATCAATACATATAATGAATAGCAAAACTGATACATTAAAATCCAAAACAAAAACGTACAGAGTATAATTAATGTTCGGAAAAACTTAATGAACAAGCTAGCTACATGTATTATTTGTAAACTAGTTGGTTTTCGATTTTTATTTATCCATTAGCTACTGATCAATCGGGCCTTTCAACAAGTGTTTCATCTGAAGAATTTACAGTAGATACTTCGCCACCAACAACAGGAATTGTGATTCTTAATGATCAATATAACATAGAGTACATAACTACAGACATATTAAACATACGGCCTACTGGTTTCCATGACGATGAAAGCGGCATCCAGAGATACGAGATATATGTAGGTTCTGCATATAACAACGAAGACATGTTAAAAGCCGTTGATTTCACGGAGGAAATCACTCTGAAGACGCCTAGGGACACAATGTATGATGGACATAGTTATATCATCACTGTAAAGGTACAATTATTGGCAACCATCTCTTAGAACATGCACTTTCATAGAATGATCTTTTCGTAAAACAGTTTATTTGCTGCAGTTTTCGGTCATATACTCCTTTTCCTGGCTTTACGTGTGATGTGTTCATTAACGAGTCTCAAAAGCTTTATCAATTTTAATGTGCTCACCACGCACAAAAATGAGTGAGTAAGTGTGCTTGGTGTTACGTCCCACCAACTGTTGATTCAGTTATTAGCACTATTACATCATGCCGTAGACACTTGGTATGGTATCATATCAATCAGATTGTCCGGGTACTTGGCCGACCTTTCCAATAATTACCCTTATAATGACAAGCGTAGACAAGGGAGCTTCTAATACAATATTTACCGGTAGTTGGTCGAAATCGCGGCCGGGATCGACCCCGCTTCTCCAGCTCCCAAGTCGACGCTCTACCACTGAGCTCACCATTAAAGAATACAGCTAGTCAAAATTTGTAGCTACTTTGAATTAGCTTGGTTTTGTTAAATATACATTAACAAGCTACTCCCGTGACATCATTTTAGGCTATCAACCGAGCAGGTCTCTATTCTGTTCCTGTCAGGAAAACGTTCATATATGACTGTAGTCCACCAACTGGAGGATACGTGTTAGACGGGGATATACTACAGCAGGTAACTATAGATACATTCAATCTCTCAGATGTGAACTGTTATAAGCGTGCTATATTAATATAGTTAGAATAACTTTAAGAACATTGATATATACTTTAACTATACTGATATTTCACATTTACAACAGAGGAGGAATTCATATTTATGTTTCATATTTAACATATGAAAGCCGAATGTACGAGTAATTTGAAGGACATTTTGATGTGCTTCTCATAAGTATGTTTAAAAATGTGCCCCCCTTCGACTCAAGAATGCTTATGTTAAGACTACACAATATTATGTTTATGCCATTAGAGTCGCGGGGTAGGGGACTACTTATTATGCGAACATTTTAATTTTAGAGAGATATCGACTTCAAAACTGATGATCATCACATCAAGAGTCACTGGGAATATTTCGATGATGTCCATAGCGGCATGCAATCGTATACAGTGGGATTGGGTCTTAATCCATATGACGACGATGTTGAATCAATGCTAGATGTTGGCCTGAATACACGTTTGTATATTTTACGATATTTTCTCAAACCAATTCAAATGATATTGTTTCACAATGATGTACATCACAACAAGAAGTAAATTGTCATTTAATGCTGTTTTCCTCAAGCTCAAATATTACTCGTTTTATCTAAGGCACGAATGACCGGGTACATTCCAAACTAGTAGTTTCTATATATATGATGCTGTTGCCGTACACTTGGTATATGCTGAAAAAAAGGAGAAGAGTAGATAACTTTATAATATGATTTTCACATATACAATTACAACACGATTACAAAGACAGTAAATTGATTTAACAAAATATATGCATACATATGCTTTTTACTATTAAAAGTCATTTTTTTCTGTTTTTAGGTGTGAAACGACAGTTTGTCTTGTATGAACTTGTCGTCCAACAATATATTATGTATGATCTATTTACAGACAAAATAAAACAAAGTACTTGGTTATATGTTAAAATTAAAAATATATATAGAAATAAAAAACGCAACTCAAATCCCATAGGCTTAACTGAAACCCCACTTTGAGGAAATGTGTAGTCTATATCAGTGGGTTTAAAATGTATTGAAGGCCGACACTGCACAGCTAATGCTGATGTTAATGAAATTAAATCAAAAGATGTTTGAAATCGATTGACATGATTCGAAGACTGTCATCCAAAGAATACTCTGTATATAATGTAAAGGGGGGCAATCTGAAAGTTGTCACATTTAAATAATAGTTCAAAGCATGTAGACTACGGAAGGTTTCGAAAAAGAGGATTTTTGCTAAAACATGATAGTTAACCACTGTATAAAACTATTATGTCAATCTTTGTTGAATGTTCTGAGAACCACGGATAACGTTAGTTTTCAGAAAAACGTCGATAACCCATGAAGGAATATTTTGTCAAAGGAAATGATCATTTGAAAGCTTGCTTAATCAAATATGTCAAAACATATTCTTCAAGGAACTGGTAAACACCTTCATACAATGTTGCAATTAAACAATAGTTGCGTTTCTTTTTTCTTTAAGTATAGTTTAGAAAGCTTAATGATTTCGTTTTTCATTAACAGATATTACCTGGAATGGCTCATATGTACCTGGTCAGAAGTATTTTACTGTACTTG
>JAULCE010072991.1:0-13065 GCA_032359355.1 Macoma nasuta | reverse complement strand
CCACGTGGTGCCAATGGTGAACAATGCTAAAGGGGCGGGAAGAGTGTACTGTACATCACTTGCGTGTCCTGCAAGCAAATCAAATTTTATTCACAGATAATCCAAACTTTGGTATCGCATGACCGGCGTTTATTTCATATGATGTCGAAGGTGCTTTCATTTCCCGATATCGGCATACTAACGATTGCGATACTTGGAATACCAGCATTGTTTAGGAAGCGATACGTTGAGTATCAGACATTAACTAGTAAGCCGAAAGAACATGTTTGAGCCAGACACGGAACTTGACAACTATTTAGATGTTTGTTAAGCTTGTTAATAACATAATTATACTGTTACATCAGCATATGACAACCGTGTGCATAAATCGTTTATAAAGCTTTCAGCGATACAAAATAAGCATACACACATTATACCACCTAGTATGCCAATATCAGTTTCCTTCCGTTATCCTTTACTCGTCTAGAATGGGCCAAATGCTCGCTTAATAACACATATAAAGAGTTGTTTAAAAATGTATATCTCAAAAGGTAACGAATGACATATCCAATATATACATTTTTTCAGACAATGTATCCTTTATATGTCTACAGACGATACCCTGCCGCATAAGCCTTGACTATTTGTCAAACTGAGATAATTTTCGTAATAACCCACGACAAAACTACTACTTCTAACACGGTTTATTTTCCTCTTTATTTATTTTACATGTAAAAATAAGAACATGCTAAATAATACTATAAGAATAAATATATAAGTGTGGTAAGTAGAATTGAATGTTTGGGTTGGGACCGTTACCGTTGTCAATTGGTCGTTCAACACACGTTTTAAGAGAGTTTTAAATGCTCTAAGATACGTATCATGTTCAGATTCTACAACATGTAATGCAAAGGTAGGCAGAATATTCTTGAACACATTTGTAAAATAAATTCATAATAATTAAAATTTATGACTGTTCTTATTCAATCCAAATCTTCGACTTTCTCAATGAAAACCAAAAACACTGTTCTATGTGAACACCGCTATTTCCAATCTAACGATTTCGCAATCAGTGTTTTCCGAGGCCAGTTAATATATCTCTGAAGTGGCGTCTGATCAGAGTATTGAACACCAGACAAAATATGTTGTCTTTTATCTCACTAAAATCTAAAATGCGCAATGCACGATCCTAATTATTATCATAAACACGGCACCTGGTAAAGATGTGTAGTTTGCCACAGGTTTGACATCGTACGGCAAGATGCTTGTTAGGACAAGAATGTCTTAATTGCATTCAGACCGGTATTATGTGGCCATTTCAAGTAGGCACCGGTGGTCTTTAATACGATAAGTTGACGAATGAAGAATTATCGTTATACAGAATGCTCTCAAAAGAGCTTTCCGTATCACTTTGATTCTGATTTAAGCGTCCACCTGTCATAAGGAGTCGCTATGGTACCTTATGTGATGGCCGTTTCAAAAAGGTGTGACTGTTCTCTAAGTATTCGCTGAGTAGATCTTGGACAAAAAACGTAGACCCTGATCAGATTGCTTCGTCAGGAGCAATCTTAATAAATATACACCATTTATATTATTGATCGATTTCTTTGATCACAAGAGGATATATCAAAATAGGCTTATCCAACTTTATGGATGATTATAGTAATTCCTCAATATAAGAACTTAATAGCTGTTAAATAAGAACTTTCGAGAGTACATTTTTAAACCTAAAACTATTGCACCATATAAGCTCTCCTAAGACAATGTATATCATGCCGTTAGCGGCATTCATGATCAGGGAAAATATCATTTTTCAACAATTACCTAAAAACCAGATGCATTTGTTAGTTCGGCTAATAGAGAAATTGCCTTCGTCTCTTTGAGACGCAAACCATAACATATCACATGCTGTACGACAGTTTCCGTCTAAGGGTATTCAGTTTATTACCGGTCGCTATGATATTTGATAGTTCTAAACTAAGTAAAAGTGAATGCAATATCTAACTAAAAGGGTCTGAGACTTGTTATGTCAATGTTGACAATTTATGATACGTTCTTACTCCTTGCATTTCGAAGAAAATTAGAACTTTTGGTAAATCGGACTTGGAAAAAAATCTCCCTTAACTATGATGCGAATTAACATCCAAAATTCATTTGTTTCTGATTTATATCGTAGTTAAAACCAAATAATAAATCGAATTTATTGATGTTTAGATGATGAGGTTTGGCTGTACCTAATTTTCAGACAAAAACTTGCTATATTTAAGGCTGTGTGGAATTTGAACGGCTGTTCTCTTTATAAATATACAGTATGCCTATGGATGCGATAAATCCATCGACTGACTTGAGGTTAATTATTACAAATAAATGCACATATAAATGGTCTTAACTTTGTACTGAACGTGGTATTTGAATATGAAAGTCATAAACAACAGTCTTTTAATGTTGTTTACAATGCAAATATCCAATGCAGTTTATATAACACAATAGAAATGATAGCTTTCCTAGTGTTGTATGCATGATACAAGCATTAAAAAACATCATATTAAGTTTTGCATTTCTCTTTGCTAGGAAAATATATAGATCGATTAGTTTTGGTTGGTATAATATGTCTGAGGCATTTGACGAAATATTGAATTTCTATAGGCATGACAAATTAATTTTGATTTTAACAATCGAGGCCTGACTTAAGGTGGCAAACGTTGGTTCCCTGGAGTTCCGGAAAAGACGCCGACTGGCGTCTTATATTTCACTAACCTACTTGCAATGTCGCTTTAAGATAACCACTGGGTATACAAAGTTAAGCAGGAACTAAATCTAGTATTCTTGTAGTAAGATCTGACATAAATTAATTATAAATCTACTCTTTTCAGATGATCCTAGCTTCTGAAAAATTCTTGATAAGACAACGTGGTTGTCCGTATTTAAATACACCTGCTTTGATTCCGAGTAATCATTAATTAAGTGAAACACACCATAATTATATTACAATTGTAAATGTATATAATGAGCCTTCGGTAATGTTACTAAATCGAGACGATAAAATTGTAGCTTTCGATGTGCTTTAAATGAAGCAGTAAATGTCAAGTAATTTAGGATATGTTAATATCACTCTCATCTCAGTTTGATATGACTTTATATGATTTAAATCACGTATCATTAATCAGTTGCATCCTTGGCACTATCATTTAGGATAAAGTCTGCGTTTTTATCACAGTTGGTGCACAATTTGTCAAATATACACATGTGTAAATGATAAGCTTGACAGAAACTAAGGCACTGCTTGCATTTGATTTATGCACGTGGAGAACAAAACAAATTGCAAAAAGTGTTCAAACCTTTTGCAATCCCATTATTCGCATAATTCATATACAGTAACAGTTGTATGCTTATTCCTGTTTAATTTACAGAAAGATCACCGCCCAACTGTTTTCCGACGACATTCCAAAACATAACGAATGTCGAATGTCGAGCTGGTTCGTCATTCAACTGTTGGTGTTTTTGTCGGAATGTCGAGTATTTGACCCGACATTCAATTTGTTTTCTAATTACGTGCTGGCTCGACATTCCAAATCGCAAGTATAATATCGTGCTGGCACTTTATTTAAAATGAACGTGCAATGTTGGCATTGCTCGAGATTCAAATCCAAATGTCGAATGTCAAATGTAGAGCCAACTTGATCTGAATAGCAATTTTATTTTTAGATTAATCCATATTCGAAGTATTCTTTCTTAGAGATGCATGTACTATTCATTTTTACCGGACGCGTTCAATGCGGATGAGCCTAAAATAGCATATAAAGTAATGAGTTTAAAAGCGTGGTCGTGCCCTTGGAGTTTTCAATTACCTGGTTCATATTGACACATTTATAAGATCGTCGTTGCATGTAGTTTCAACCGTTACTGAAAACTTAACACGGGATGTATAAGGTACGCAAGTGAATTTTATTTTGTATCTGTCTATGATTTGAGAACTGCAACATATATAATTTCCTAAAGTGAATATGAAAAAGATTCGACACTTGACTAAATGTGTACTTAGACAAAATTTACAACTAGTAAAATAACATATCTGCAAACAGAATCTGCCTTTAGACTAACTGTCGTGAAAACAGGTGTATACCAGTTTTTCGGTTTGATAGACACAATCGAACACTCGTTATATCGATTTTGGCGAACAATTCTTTATATCAATATTAAATCAAAGATAAACTTCGCATAATTTCAGAACCAAAACGAAACAACACTAATTGGTCTAATATTATATTTCCTTTACATGTATTGACAAAGGAACCAAAAATGTTTTGGGTTCAGATTCTAGTTTCGAAAAACACATCACTTGGATTGAACCGAGTTTGAGATAATGAGATTCAACTGTTCAATGTGTAATCTTAGTCATTTGTTCATATTATTTTCTGTACCAACCAATCGCGTCTGAGAAGAAATATGAGTCTGGGCGACGCGGGTATCGTCTTGATTATACACATATTATTTTTGTCATATAAATTGTAGAGTTGCTCAAATCTAAAATACTGTTACACAGGAAAATACACTTAAGCCCTTTACTTAATGAACGCGCCTTTTGGTACGTTCGTAGAAGATGACTATCAAAACCAGTGTGTGGGGAAATGGATACGGGTTGATACTTACATTTATATGAAACTTGCAACCTTAGACTCAATATTCTCGCGGAAAACTTTCCTGACAATGATGAGTGTTTTACCGCAGTTAACATTATTATACTAACCGGTAAAAAACTACACGTATGCAAAAATGTAGTCAGATTATTATAATCAGTATTGCGTTTTTCTCAGAGACAGAAAGCACATTTTCGCTCAAATATTAAAACAGACCGTGTTAATGCAATTACAAAGAACGTAATGTCTGTCTTCTTATATTAATAAGTGACTTTGTCAAGGGCCTGCAATGATGCTCTCGTTCAACAGCAAATTATCCTCATTTATGAGCACCGCTTGTTATATAAACGCTACTTTGCAAAGGCTCAAAGTCTGTAATACCAACGATATGAAAAAATTGATATGGCTCTTATCGGTGGGTTATCCCTTCACTAAATATGTTATTCTTAGACGTATCTAATAGGAAAACATATGATGAAATGGATGATTTTCTAGCCAGAGGAAAACAATAATCTGATCGAATGCAAAGCATTGCCTAATTGTAAAATCAAAACGGCGATAAATACATGGACAAACAATAACTTTCTAGATTTGTTTCGAAGATATCGTCTCACAATCTTTCTGTCCAGCATATTTGTATCTACATTTATGACATCCTGATTAAATGCAACACTATTGTAAATACAAGTGTCGGGCACCCCGAAATATAACTGTATATACAGTTGTTATATGGGCCGTGCCACTCGAAAGGGGGCACTCGGACAAATCAAAATAGCGCTGACTCAGCTCCTATTCAGCGCTATTATGTTATTATCTAGTCACGAAATTTACCATTTGTATTCATTTAAAGGTAGACTGGGAGTCCAAACCGTGCAGACCCTGACCAGCCGCCACGTCAGTGACGTGGCGGCTCGTCTTGGGCTACACTGTTTGCTATGTCCGTGTGCCCATTTTCGCGTGACGTGACCAATATCTTGATAAACTGCTAAACTGTCGTAAATTAAAGTGTTCTTCCATCCGGGTTATTACTGTAATCATGCTTAAAAGATCACATATCGATTTTGTTATATTAAACTGTGTTCATCATAATGGTCAGACAGGGGAGAACATTTTGTAGACCCTGATAAGGCTGATCTAGTATGAGAAGCCTAATCAAACACTTTATCAAAGTCTACAGAAGTTTACCAGTTTAATCTGCTGGATGAAAAAATGGGGAAATTATGATACATACCATATACATCGTAACAAAACTAATTTATTCGTAGAGATACGTTTTCCTGAAATTATAAATGTACAAGATATGGCATGCGGGAATAGCTTGTAAAGAAGACAAACATAGTAAGTTTGGTTTTTAGATTTCACTGACAATCTATTCAATATATTGGTTGATTGTAAACGAAACAACATTATACTTAAAAAACACCAAAGGTCTGTACTTGTAATAGTTACTGCTACATTCGACATGTTTGTATTGATAGAGCAAATAATTTTATCCTCCAGAGTGGCAGTATATTTTTATATCAGAAAATATAAATTCAAAATCAAATTATACAAATTTAACTTATTTTCCGTATAAAAGAGTTTTGGTATGCCTCTGTATCAGGCGACTTTTGAAAACATTAAAGGAAATAAAGATTTTACGTTGTTGGTGGTTTGTGATTGCATTTTATAATCTAATATGCTAGTTTAGACTGCAAGGAAATAACCTGATTAAGAATATGAACACTATATGCAAAAGGACAATAATTTTCTTTTCAATGCTTTGAAAAAGTCGATTTATTGCTTTAATCGAAACTGAATTTGAGCCAAACAATGGGTTTTGTTATGTGGATACAAGCTGTGTTGGGAGGACTATTTGTTTTAAAATATAAAAGCTTATTTGTATACCGCGGGTAACTTTTGAAAACATGGTGCAAATTGAAAAAATGTGCTCCATATTGTTCATAGTTTTTAAAATAATTAAAAAACGGAATCTTCCTTTTGCCTATATATTGCCACCACCTTCAAATTAGTCTAAACTTACACATGGGGAATAATAAAAAAATGATCCATATCGTTCATATTTTTATAAAAAAAGAATTTTCCTTTGATAATATATTGTCCTTATCATCAAATTGGTGTATTGTCGATGTCTTAAACTAACTCATAGAGCAAAGAGTGACATGTCTTAATCATGATGAACGTTCATTGAATCTGGCATTATGCATGAGGATGTACTAATCAAATATAACTGTCTGCTCGCAACAGTCAAAGCTTATCTAGATATGTATATGCGATATAATATCATTAGGGCCATTGTTGTTATATTGACATCACAGGAACCCTGAAGTCCCATACCATGAATATGTGTCAAAACCGTCAAAACATTTAGCATTTCCGACAGTACTTTAGATAATGCATTATTGCGGTACCATATTTAAAACTAGCGTATGCGACAAGTTTGTGGTAAGTATATTTACGGAAATAAAACATTTTAAGAGAAGAACAATTAACACTTTCCGACACCTCTATAATAAAAAATAGTGGAAAGGCGTTGTCTGATCTAGAATTGCACTATTTGCATTAGTGCCATTTGGCGAAATTGACAGCGAAAGAGTAAACTGTCAGCTCACTTAAGTACTAGCGTATTCATATATGTACAAGCGATAGAAAATCATCAGAGCCAATGTTGTTATACTGGCATTCCGAGGACCATGGCAGTCCCAAGACATGAATTTGTGCCAATGTCGACTCTATCCTAAGTATGCTAAATATTCATCGTGAAGGTTACAATAATATGCCTTTCCTCACTTATTCTGAACACACTTTAATATAATATGTTACGTACTGAAACTTATTTGTTTACCATTCATACCACTGTCGCTCCTATTCCCCTTCAGATAAACTGCGGTAAATATGGCGTACAACCTGGTTCAAAACTTCACTTTTAAAAAAAACTTTAATAAATTTAAAAGCGCAGCATGGTGTTTATAAAGCGAATCGGGCGCTATTTAAATTTCAAAATGGTTCATTTACCATGCAATCGTTTTGCTTGTGTACCTCAAATAAATTAATTATATGAACAAATAATCAGAACCAAAACGAATCAACACTCAAAAAGACATGACAATTTGCTTTAACCAGACCATGGTGTTTATAAAGCGCATCATGGTGTTTCCTAAAGTTTGGACCGGTTCTTGCGATATATTACTACAACCGGACCGACAGCGTATCGGTTCAGCCGTTATTTTAATAAACATTCAGTTATGCAAGACTATTAACAGACCACTAAATTATAAAACTGGAAATAGAATCTGATTAAGGACTGAAACCTGGGCAAACAAGAAAATATTGTTCTCTTGGCTGTATATCAATATGATGTTTTTATAATCCTCGTCAAAAATACTGGCGGCGTCGCGCACGTAATGATGTGGTTCAAGCAACTGTCTTCAATACCAATAAGCTATTCTGTAAGAAACCTACCAATAATATTTTAACGTTTTCTCCACGAGCTATTTTAGACTAATCCACAGGGAAAATACTCTGATGAAAATTATTAAAATCCAGGCAAAAGAAGACTGGCATGTTTTATTTTAATGACATCGATGTGGAAAATTAGCATTTGCTCATTGCAAGCAAATGATTCAGTTCTTATAATGCTTTCAAAAGTCATCAGTTATAGAAACGCTTCGATGCGCTTCTGTGGAGGAAAGAGTTAAATTATGATACGGACAGAAATTATATTTAGACCAGATTTGGACCTGAACCGGAAACCCAATATTGTTTGTGTGTCCGTTTTCGGGAACAAGGCATACCAACCGGTTCAAATGTTTCAAATACCGCATAATGTTGTATCATGCTGTTTCTGAGTGTTTGAGAATCGATGTGTACTTTATACGCAACTGCACCCGAACGTCGGATAATCAGAGACAAACCGGTCAATGCAATAGGTTTCGGTACTTTGATTCAGTATGTTAATTAATTGATTTGGCATATTAACTTATTGTCGATCGTTCCTGTTAAAAAAAATGATTCTTTAATCCAATGGGTTAGATAATCATTATGCTTACGGCGTTGTTCTGGATCCACCGCAAAAAGGCATTCAAGACGCCGCTATATTCAAATTGTAGTGATGAGCTTGACTTAGTTAATATCTATACCGGTAGTTATGCCTTTCTTAAATAAATGAACGTATTACAAACAGTATGTCCTAAAAAACATATGAATGTATAATCAAGTAAAACATATTTCAACTTGCAGACTACAATTGCAATTTTGCGTTGAGCATTTAAATGGCGCTGAATGTCCAGAAAAGTTAACCACCCAGGTTGCAAATTCCGATCAATGTAGGACTACTACATATAGATACTTTATTATCCATTTTCAAAAAAATTACGCAGTAGACTTATGTTTTACCAACAAACCACAAAGTCAAAGGAGAACATCTTTATCCAATATGCAACTTGCTCATTTCCTACAGTGTTTTCAAAACACTTCAAAAATTGCAATTTGTTTTGTCATGATATTTATGATTTTCATCTTATTATTCCCGTGTGGATCAGTCTAAACAATATTTAGATATGATTCAACCGGAGATAAGAGTGTTTTCAGTCAGTATCTTATTTTGTGTTCAACTTCAGAATGTATCTGTTATCAGTCACTGACTATATTAATCAAAGTCTGATGGGACAATCTGTTCCGAGTTTCATCCCTATTGACTTTGTTTCCAGATTATTTTGAACGCAATGTTTTAACGATATACCAGTATATTCGGTTTTAGGCATTCGTACAATAATTTCCTAATAAAGCCGAAAACTTTGAGTATTTACGGTAAATTTTGTTAATAAAATATTTGGATTAAGTTTGCGTTGATAGCAAATGAAAATTATTACTATACATGAATTAGCAACAGGCATTTAATGTTTAATTGTTGTATGACGTGCATTTTACAGTTATTACCATTTAAAACTCGTGGCATCTTTTATGTAACACTATCAAATAATCCTAACATTCCTCCTTTTTAATTATTAAATAATTACACTAGTTCAACACGAAACTGTGATACGTGCAGAAATTCGAAAATACAATTGAACTCGGTTAAGTCAACGTCATGCTTTAATAAAAACTAATATCTGAAAATAATCGAAGGGTTTTGCTTTGTGGATACGTGTAAAGGATGGAGGGGAATACTTTTATTTATTTCGAACAATTGCATTTATTCCTGCCAACGTTTAAAAGCTTGTTATAGTTGTAATATCCAGAATGACAATAACATGCCTATACATAATGTGACACATTGGCGTATTTGTCATTTATCTTTTATATGTCCCAGATATCTTTCGAAATAAAAAAGCATCAAAAACATGTTTGAACTGTAAATAAAAGTCAAAACTCGTTATCTTGAACTTGATTACGTTAAATGCGTGCTCTTATTGAAACTAAGACACGAGCCAAAACAATGTATTTTTGCTTGCCGACACTATATCTGATTCGTTTATAAACTCTTTGGACGCTGACATTAGAGCTAAAGCTATTCTAGATTACTTAACGTGTCATGTAAAAGCGGTACGAGACATTTTGTTGCTGCACTAAATAGGTATAATTTAGTAACCTAACATTTTTATTTGTAGATGTTATTGTATTTGATAATCCATATCTAAATTCAATATTTAGCCGCAGAGTTTGAGGGCAAACAGTGAATGAAAAATGTTTGATACTCGGTGTCGCGTCCAGATCAACACAGTTATGAGTTTGGACTAATTTCAAACGAATCCGAAAATGAAAAAACAACCAGCACACGATTAGTTTGGTTTGGAGGCAAGCCAATGTTTAAGTTTCGGTATCGTACTACAGTGGCAAGCATAGTACCAGAGACACATTTTTAAACTAAGTAAACCCACGTCGTGGTTGTTTGGTAACTGACTATGGACACGTATACTATATTTACTATATAAGATTACAATTCAATTACCAGACAGCTTATATCATGTTAAATTCGTCGGTAAATGTCAGGGGTTGAATAAGTGTGTCTCAAAGAGTGTGTTAAGAGCTAAGATATTGACATCTCTATAATATTTGAACAAATGTTTGAATCCTAAATCACACATGAAACAAATGGTGTCTTAGTAACTCTATACATTGTTTTAACTTAGATATGAGTTCTTATCGGTAAAGACCAAGAAAACGTTATAGGAGCGAAAGGTTGGAATTTAGTGTAACTAACAAAAAGTATGCAGATCTCTGGACTACCAAAATTGTTATTTCTGAAGCTTTTCTAAACCCTGTTGTGACTCTCCATTACAAACGTCTAAGAAGGACCATTTAAACAATATGTAACGACACAAGGCTTTGTAGAACAAACCCAAAATGGTTAGGGATGTTTGAATAAGCACTGACTTAATTGTAGTTCTGCATTTTCTGTTCTATGTGGACATGTATTGTACTTACGGTTGCGCTCATCAATTTAATACACGGATCTAACTTAGTTATACGTCAAAAGGCAGACGAAAACGTGTCACATTACTCTAATACTCTTAACGAAGTATAAACACCAATATTGTCATGATTGTATTCAGATATAGATAGTAGCCCACACATGGTCATGTTTCAAGTCCAAAAAGGTTACATGTGCTTTGACTTATAACTACGATTCAGATAATATTTAGATATATACAAATGTTCTGCGTTTGTAAGGTTAGATGTCACCCACAATAACCTTATTGGGATTACAGTGTATTTGCTTTTTTATGAATCAGACATATGAAACATAAGCCCAGTTGTAATGTTGGGACAGTATTGAGCCATCGTTATCTTGTTTTAATATTTATGTGGTTTACACTTTGTAAATTGTATACATGTATATTTTCGAACATTCCATGAAACCTATGAGTAACTCAGCACTTGCCTGGAAGTTGTTGCAGCGTTGAGTTTTCGGTTCAATGTTGAGATTGACAAAAGTTTCACACGTCTGTGTTTGACACAGAAGTATAATGTAAAAATCCGTGCTTCGTTTCCGTTGTAGGCGTGAACCTCATATTACATGTACTGTAATGTGTTACGATTAGAAACTGCATAGTTTATGTCGAAATACAGTATTCTGTGTCTGTATATAGGCCTGGTCGTTACATACATTGTTTGGAATGGCAGAGAACAAACGAAGCTACTCTGAAGAGTAACAAACAACGTATACTCTAATTATAAGCCATTTCAAAGACGCTGTCTATATTGAGATTGATCAAGACATAAATTTGTATAGTAGCGCTCATATAGGCAGTGACAATTGAAATAATTATCATAATTATATTCAATTTGTTCGTTTGTTCATAAACCTTTTTGACCTGTACTGTGTAATATCACAATGATTCTTAATTGTATTTTTCTTACAATCATCATATTTTGATAGACGTATTGTTGAATCCTGTATAAATGTCCATACAGGGGACGTTTACATAAACAATCATTGCTGATTAACTCTGTCGGCGCCAAATTTAAAATTGTCGGCAGTAACTGGTTTTAGATAATTATTATTTAAACAAAATAAATAACATAACAAACTAAAGGAACTTTACATTTTTCGAAACCCAAATATTCGGAATAAATTGTGTTTGCTTAAAAGGAAAAAAGTCTGGTCTTGACTTCACTTTTTGAGTCGCCTTTGGCAGTGAAGGATTAAAATAAACATTACTGAAAATAATTTACGTTAAGACAAAACAATTTATTTTCTTAAATGTTACCCTACCCTTCCCCCGTCTGAAAGGGCGCTTTTTAATAAATTATTCGGAAAGTTAACAATGTAAAAGTGTTCTAGCATTTTTATTGTAACCGTTTACCATTAATGTGAACATAATTATTCGCTTTATTGATATTTTGAAAGAAATATTTAAATAAAAATAACTGTTACCGTTTTGTTTTCTCATAACATGTTATTTTATATGATAGATGACAAAATACAAAACATCAAACGTTCCTCGTAGATTGTTTTTTCATCATCTAGCGACAGTAAACAGGAAAAATTCATTTGCTGGAAATATGTTGCTGAAATAATCACTGTATATAATTATTCATATTATCCTTAAAGACATATCATATAGAATGCCTTTAAAAAATGATACTCTATCCGACACAAAATGATGCTCCTATAAAACAAACAACATTTTATTCTGTCCGAGTAGCATCACTTAACCCGTCATACAAAATAAATTAAAGTAAACTACATTATAGATCCATTGTAAAGTATATAATTTACATGAAAATTGGAAACGTTTTCTTTTCTAATGCTGTGTTGTACCATGGGGTATACAGTTGTTAGGAACACAATCATTATTTAGACAATGCATGTACAGTGATGTCTCGTTTATCCGGTATCCGTTAAACCGGAAACCTTGCTATCGGATTATGGTTTGCTGGTTACAGGTTTCATTTGCAAACAGTGTAGACCCAGATCAGAGGGCTCCTGTAGGAGCCCTCTGAT
>JAULCE010072880.1:0-13065 GCA_032359355.1 Macoma nasuta | reverse complement strand
TTCGATGCTTTACCAGCTGGAACAAAACCTTATTTGGAATGAAGATCTTGAAAATCTTTCTTAAGATGGCGGTATGAAACACTTGGTTTAGGTGGAAGAAGATGTCCATTAGAGCTATAGAAGGTAATACGTTTATCAATTATATCAAATTTTCGTGTTTTCCAATCTGAAAGGGCGTTAAGGTCAGCATGCTCTCTGCGACCCCATTAAATGCTAAAATTTTGTAAGGCCTCCGCAATCTGAACACGACAGGAATTAAAATCTATATTGGAAGGTTATCTAAATTTAGGGCCTTCAGTCAGTAGGTTACGAAGACGTTTATCTTTAACAATATCAAAATTTCCAGTAATAACATGACCAACCGGAGAATAACAAAAGTTAGAGGAAGAGCATTCACAACTATCAGTTATATTTATATCTATATTAAGGTCTTAAACAACTTTATTGTAGTTAAGAATAATACGTCTGATAGGTTTATTATACTTATAGCAGATTATCGATGGCTCTGTATTTTTGAAGTATTTGGGAATAGAAACAATGATGTTTTAATCTCTAAAAATGCTTTGAAGGTCTATGAAATCAATACCTTTGTTAATGAAAGGAATTTTCAAAAAAGATCTTTTATGATCAGATTCGGTATCAATGTGAGGTCTAAGAACATGTTGAGTGTAACTTTGTATAAAAGAAGCAGTTCCATTGAGGGGGTCGTTAAGCAAAAATATTTTATCAGCTTGTTCGTCAATGTCCCTTAATGTAGATATAGACAAAGAAGATAGTCGAGAAAGCATGGCATGTTTGCCCGAAGTTAATCGTAAGTTGTGTAAGTCCAAAATAGACATATGTTTGTATGATTTACGTTTTATATAACCATTTTTACGAATGCCACGTGACCTAATTTTACGTTTTCTAATAGAAAAAATAGAAATATTTCAATAGAAGGATCATTAGAAATATGCCCATTCTGATAGATGTTATCATTTAGACCTAAAGGGAACGGAGAATCACGTATTTCCAAGAGAAATTACCCTCAAAGTAAAATTTATACAATAAAACAGTTTCAAATTTAAAAGTTGTATCACCACACCAGCCAAAACATGGAAACATTCGGTTCATACACTCCGTTAACATCACTTGAAATGTCTTCATAAGCCACGTTAAATGCATTTTCAAACTACGAAACTGACCTTGTATTTTCTGTACATTTTCATACTACTACTTCAGTATTTTATTTCGTCAAGTTTTGTTTACATTAGATTGTTTAAAATCGGAAACAAATGATTAGGAACTCCACTCTTGCAATATAAATGAGTTTCATAACTCTTTTCCTAAAAAGAAATTGTTTTCTTTTCGTAAACGTGTTTGATCTGAAACATGTCGCAGACGACAATTTACAATTTGGCGGTGAAAGAGTTAAACACTTCTTTAGCAGACGACTCTTGAAAACATTCTTTGGAGTAAATTTGAAGTGAATGGTGAAATATACCTGAGGTTAAGAATCCAGTATATATTCATATTGCCAGGCTACTTCGAGGTTATATCAAAACCTCTTTCGTCTTTTATATCGAAACCGACGAAATAAGTATTAATGTAAATGAAACAAACTATTGTGTCAAAGCTGATTCTTACAATTCTCTACTGAGCAATGTCTGGCTTTTGTGTGAGCCGTTAATTTAGTTTGCCTTCGGGGGTGCTTTAAATCTCAATAACACTATATATACACTTTGGGGTACGATAGGTGGATTAAAGTCAACAAATAACAAACTGTTTGGGATCCAATATGTGCATCTTGTCCTAATCAAAGCTAAATCTATAAATTGGCGGGTTTTGTTTCAAAAAGGAGAATATGGGTTAACCCTTTACTCCATAAATACGCATATTGACATCTCTGTAGCAGATGACTATTGTCAAAAAGATGTTAGAAATGCATAATTTGTTACTTTTTCCACAATTTTTACAATGCCATCCGAATTTGGTATTCTCTTAGATAAATTTCCTATTGATCATATATTTCATTCGTGAATAAGTCTAGCCATACAATACAGAATATAGGATTAAGTAAATGGCATGTTTCTGGTGTTATTTAATTTCACGAAATCTTCATTGCCAAACGAATTGTCACAATCAGTGTCAGTTGCCATAACGACACAAATCGATATAGTTTGCTTATAAGATTATAATGTTAAAACATGATAATTGCATAACACTGTAACTTCATGGCTGTATCAGAGTAAAATAAAACGCCGCACCAACGAGTGAGTGTGTTGGGTGTTACGTCAAACACACAGTTCTTCAGTTTTCGGGTACGGTCTACTGGAGGCAGAAATAATGCTGATAAATTGTAATATCACGTTATGTTATGAGCAACAGTCCGCTTTGCAGCAATGTGTTTACGGTGATCTGTAACAGGGTCGCTAATTATGGACTGAAACAAAAACAAGCTTGGAAATTCAGACTGTGCTTTATAATTTCACTGCTACTTGATAATATCCTGTAGGCATGGCACATTCTTCTAAATAATGTCTTGGAGGATAGAACAAGCGTTCTCTTGAAACTACTTTCCTGTCTATACGTTCTTCGATTAGATTGCGAAATTATATTCCAGGATAAATGCCGTCTGGTCAATAAAGAAAACGCTATATTTCGAAAACTCTGTTATATATATATACATTATTCTAACCTTTAATTATCCGTTGTCTCATTCGGATGCACACTGCTTGTCGTTTGTTCATCAGTGTTCTTCTGAAGCAAACAGGGAGACTACGAAGTATAGAACTTCCTTCCTCTTTCTCAATAATTACAAACTAAGATTAATAGTTTATGACAGTTATTCAAGACATATCTAAGGACCGTATAATATCTTTTCGCACGCACTGCTACAGTAGAAGAAATGCGATTTCTTTCCCTTTAACCATTTTACACTATAGATATGCCTTTTGACGCATGATGAGCACATGATCTATGTCCACAATATTTTTAAGCCAATAGTTGTAATGGTTTTTTCCTCTCGCCTAGATAATATGCCTTTTCGTCATATACGTTTTTGTGTACAAATTCTGTAAAAGGGTGATCCTTCAAAAGCAAGAAAGCCAATTCATATAGAGAAAATTGCAGACTCGGTCTAAGAACATCATATGAAGTATAGAGCTAAACCCTACCTTAACGCAAACAGTACTGGTCAATTATTGTCATTTATAACCAGACCTACCTATTCGCTATAAATGCGACAGTCATTTTGCATAATTATGCAATTTTAGATATTGATAACTTTAGGCTTATGATTAAAATATGCATTATTTACGTCATCGTACTGAAACAATGAAATAGAAGAAAAATGGTTTAGTTCCATCAAGTATTTGTGTAAATTAGAAAGTTAAACTTACGAAACGTCCTGTTATCTCTAAATGGCTTCCGGTAATAGGAAAAGAAGTAGACCACTTCATATATCAAGTACAGCTATCCAGAATCCGTTAAAACGAAAACCTCGCTACCCGGCAATGGTTTTCAGGTTGCATATCTAAATTGCAATCAGTGTTGATTCTGACCAGAGGGTTCATGTTAGAGCCCTCTGGCCAGGTGCTGCACAGTTTACAATAATATATCGTACTAGAAGGTCACCTTAAAACGTAGAAGTTTTAGAATTAATGTATAAATTTTTGAAAAACAGCATTTAAAGGGAAAACTTGTTATTCGTTAATCTGGAAATCTCGTTTATCCGGGATATTTCTAGGCAACCGACGTGTCCGGCTTAACCAGAAATCATTCTCAGTCAAGGAATGCAAGAGGCTACGTGCATATTTTGTCATCGCACTCATCGATCGTGTCTCATCTTATCAGCCAATACGTTTGGTAAATACACCAATATCAGATTTGGGGACACATTGTAACACGCACCACGAATAAAACTTTCCTCCACACAAAAATCCTTTAGCGACTCTGTTACTGATGCCTATTTTCAACATTTTAGGCAATGATGAATTTCCTACAATGAGTTCAATACGATTCAAAAATGGCATTTTTCTTTTGCCCAAAGGTTCATATTTTTCATCAGATTCTTTTCTTGTGGATAAGTCTAAAATAGGCTGTGGAGGAACGGGAAATCATCAACATCGTTGATCTAATTTTATTATTTCGATGTACGATCAACCTTGTATTTAGTGGCTCTTGGAAATTAGGCATCGGTGATTTTTATGACAAGTGGCTGTTTAATGGAGAATAAAAGTAATGCATAAAGCTCTAAAAGATATAGAGAATGAAAGTAATAAAGAAAGCTCTGAAAGAGCTTCATGCATATTTTTTTTTGCATCAAGCTACCGCCTGTTCTTAATAGTCGCTATGATACCTTATTAAATAGCCGATCAAAACAAATTTGAATGTACTATTTCTCTATCCAGAAATACATATTAGGCGGACGCCAGCTATTCGATACCTACTTAGCTTGTTTGGAAAATTCCACATCGAATTACAGACATATGTGTAATGTAATTGGATAACAACATGCACAGACATTGGAGAAGATCCAACGTATATCTGATCTGTATATTCAGTAGTAAAAAAGACGGCACACAAGTTTCCCCTATGCTAGAATACACCCAGAAGGAAACAACACTCCTTAAGAAATATTGGCAATGGTTTTGGCGAATCTTGCAAAACGTGTTCCTTTATTTTAATTGTTTTACCTTCAAAATTCTGAGTTGTGTTTGCTTGTTCCATCCACTTTATAAAATTATCTTCTAGCTTCACAAACTGATGAGGAGTCTCACCAGTGTCAGACTTACATGTCCATAATTTAGATCTTTATCCCTCTTCAGTCCGCTGAATCCTTTTCAAAAGAGCTCCATTGAGAGCGTCGTAATCTGTTTATTCAGTTGCAGACAGTCTTGAATAAACATCCAATATTTTTTCTTGCAATAAGGCATTGAGATAAGTAGCCCAATCTGACTTTTCCCATTTGGCTGTTTCGGCAAAAAGTTCAAAAAGCTTAAAATATGCGTCTATCATATCCTGCCTATCGTTAAAACTAAGCCGGACGCTAGACATTCGATTCCTTCCTAGCATATTTGGAAAGTTCCACATCGAAATGCTCGCATTCAGTAATATAGTTCATGGCCTGCACAAACAGACGGGCTTATTAGAAGACTAAGATGCTTCGGTTTGTCGTCAATTGGTTTAGTGTTAGAAACCTGAAATAAAGTGAGTTTCGTGTCAGTTATAAATAAAATTTATTAATTCATTTGCCTAACATTTTAAAACAATCTTAACACAGCAAGTATAGTGGTCCTCTGATGATTGGATGTTAACTAATAAGTAGTATCCGAATGTATCGATTTCATTGGCAGTGTCGTGTTCTCTTATCGGTACAATATTCTAATTTTTTTTAAATTTGTGAATTTGGAATTACCATAGATGTAGTCGTGCAAGAATATTTTAATGCTATATACTTGCTAAATGCCAACGGTACCTGATCAGGCCCCACTTCTACTTTATTTTTGCAATATCTCCGCTTAGAAGTTTTGTGAAACGAACTACTCGATACTACACTGGTTAGAAGTACGGTTTGTTTTTGTCGCTGGCAAAAGAAGGCTATATAACTGGATCAAACATTTTTTATTCTCTTCAGTGCCTCACTTACGTATTGCGTGATCCTACAAGATACATGCATTATTAACAGGTTGAGTCAAATGAACAACCGAGCAGGCCAATAGCAAGTAGATAAGAAGGTATTTCAGGACATACCGCATAGAAAACAAAAAGCCACCCGAACAGCATACAAGCAAGTACTTTCTCAGCACACTTACATCCGCACACACACACACACACACACACACACACGAGCCCAAACATTCGCAAAATATAGAAGACACACAAGGACAAAAGCAGACATAAATCTAGGGTGAAGACAGGAGTACAGCTTTGGAACGCAAACACGCCACTGGGGGGTTAAACCGGTTTACGGGTGCCCAACTTCACTCTTATCCAATCATTAACCCATCAGACGTACAGTGTAAGTAAACAGTATCACAAATTTCAATTATACCTTTCTTCCACAAGCTTTTTAGACTAATCAACAAGGAAAAAATACAATTTTCCTACAATATTTTCAATAGTCATCAGTTACAGAGGCGCTAAAAATTGTTTCCGCGGAGGGTTAAGCAGTATTTCATTTACGGGTCTGGAAACTGATAACTATACATATAAACTTCTAACTGATTTATCATGTTATCATTTTATAACAAACAAGTTCAATGAAATATTTTTGTAAAGTAGATGCTTTCGTCAAAGTTCTGTTTTAAAACTATATTATCCTTCAAATTTCGTGTAAACAGCGTGATTCCTTATCATTCATGCATAAACTATGCAAAATATAACTGTCGAAATCGTGACTCTTTCAAAAAATACATAGTTGATTGCTAAGTATTAATGTTGTAAACTGTTGATTTCTTAGAGTGGTGGGACACTTTGTTCACATAACAGAACGGGACTCTAGCTCGGGAGACCTCGTTTATGAATAGGAAAGTCACGTGTTTAAATATGGTTTCAATGACAGACAGTGTAGATCTAGGCCCACATGATCGAATAGTATATCAATGTTTGTAAGAGATGTAACTATATTTTGAATGTGAAGCAAAGAGTATTTTCAAGCAAGATGCTCACTTATGAAGCAGATTAAGTGTATGGGATAAATACAAACCATCATATCAGTGCATAACTCAGTACAGTAGGTGCAATTATAGATTGCAGAAGATAGTGTGTTCTTACACTAATGTAACAATATACTGTATAGGTGAGAAATAATACAATGATCACTTGTCAATTGTAACATAATTAGTCTCATACAACCAAACACCTATTATGGTTGCATCGACACCTTATTGCATAATGTGTACCATACCTATCATGAATCAGCACACTGTGTCCTTTTAAAAGCAGGCTTATGAGATATGGTTTCTCAATACTTTGACATACCACCTGAAATCAGTGGAGAACTTAAGGTATCATACAAATTGTATGGACAATTTCAATCTAAATCTTACAAGCACACATAAAATATGTCAGCTCACTCAATTGCTAATTATTGTGTGTTCATAACGACCCTCCCCCAGCCACATAGTACGTCACCTGCTCAAAATCCTGTCTACTTTGATAATCGTCTGATTTACTTCAACATTGGTGAAAGTTTGAACTATTGTCTGACTGTAAAACGTCTTGGATCCAAATCAGAAGCTAATTATCTCGGCGACTTTTCTGAAACCAAAATTATTTGAAAGTTCATATAAAAAGAAAGTGTTGACCCTGATCAGTATACTAGTTTACATGAATCCAAAATTCTGTTGCCAAAAAAATGAGATTGTTTCCTTCTAGGATTCCAGATAAGAAAAATAAACTACGGTAAATGACCTACGTATTCCCTCAACAGCACATAAGCAAAGGCTAGAGACCCTGATCAGATTATTGTTTGAGGAGCAGCTTTTCAGGGGGTCCACATTTCTGTTGGATTAATTCCTTTATGACAACTACATTTTTATTGGTTCAACATTTAACATTATGCATCTTATCTGGGATTCTATAATGTAGCTTTGACCTGTTTGATAATGGATTAATCAAATGTATTACAGAGAAAACCAAGAGATGCACATCAAGGCGTCTGAACTACTTTTTTCCAATCTGTGTAAAATATTTATGCTAGACGTGATAAATGAAACATTCAGCAAACAATTCAGTGCATTTTGTAGTTTTACTTTAGTGCTGAATATTGTATAAATTATTAATTATAAATCAGAGTATGTTTCTTTTTATATGAATATAATCGAATGGAATCGAAATGTAATCACAATTACATTTTAGAAAGTAATCGAAATGTAATGGATTACATTCCTAAAATTTAGGAAATGTAATCGTAATCCCAAAAATGTAATCGATCTCATGTCTGGCAAACAGTATGATCCGGTCGAGACGCCGAGTAATTCGGCGACTCGTCCGGATCCAAGCTGTTTGACAATCAGCCAAATTGTTTGCCAAAGTTTTTTTGGAAGTTTTAAAATGAAACAGGCGAAATATTGCGTATGCGCATAATTGCCGCGGCAGTGAAGGGGTTATATGTGTTTATATGTTTGCGTGTCAGATACGGTGGATCGTCGAACCTGTAATTGCTAGAATAAAGAGGTAGAAATATCTATCTAGACCGCGTGTTGCCAAATAGACAAGTATCTTTCATAAGTGATTTGGTTAGAATATTGCGCGCCATAAGTAATAAATACTATAGCCTGCTTGCACAAAATGGTGCAGAGAATGATGCACGTGTTGCAGCGCGCATGAAACCAATCTCGCTTAAATTTAATACTCTACAATAGTACATTGAGCAAAACCATGTCTGGAAGGCAGTGCAGGAATTAGAGCTTGAACATTTTCCCAGGCTCACGGAAGAGCAACTGCAATATTTAGCATGCGTGTTTATCAGCTGAAACTCTCTCCAAGCTATATCCAGGAACACTAAACTGGAAATTGTGACCTATTATATATTCATACAGAAGAAGAAAATCTCCCCCGTGTGAGAATTCAAAGCAAGCATGTTTCTGCGAGAACATTTTACTCTGGCAACAATTTACACAATCCGAGGTAACTGCGTGGTACCACACAAACGTTGGGTTAGGTTACTCTCCCTTTGAATAACAGTTCGATTACCTCCTTCAATAGAACATAGTTCTAGCAGCATACAGTATCACTCTCTTTTTTTTAACTAAGCGTTGCAGAGTTGAATTAGCATCAATCTAGCAAAAACGGATCCCATATCATCTCAATCAAATGACTTCCCGTAGCTCATGATGGCTATGCACGAGAATGGAGTCAGAACTTTGTACCCTTTCGTTATCTCCGATGACACTTTTGATAAAGATATCTTTGAAAAGGGGAGAAAATCCAACAAAACTAGAACTACCACTGAAGGTGATTGATACCCCACACCGTATCATTTGTTCTAAGTAGTGAAATTATTAAGACATATATTTTGTCAATAAAAGGTAGTAATGATCTTGACCTTTCTCTTTTCTACAATGAATACAGTTAAACCTCACTGTATGGAATATATTTAAGAAAATATGGTGCGGACAAAACAATCGCTGATACGGGTCAACGGGCAAGGACACAGTGACCTAGTTTTTGTACTCAACTCTCCGGCTCACCAAGATGCATCCATACACCTGCTTTGGTGTTTGTAGGTAATGCTGTGTAGGAGTTATAGCCCAGATAGTTTTTCTATTATATTGGTCAAAGGTCAAGGACAAGGTCACAGTGACATAATACTGGAACATAATTGACCTCCTTCCTAAGATGTATCAGGGTACCAAGTTTAATGTCTCTATGGCATATAGTTAAGAAAATATGGCCTGGACAAAGTTTTTATATTATATGGGTCAATGTCAAGGTCACAGTGACAAAATTCTGGTACATGACACTCCAGCTCACCAAGATGCATCCACACACTAAATTTGGTGTTTCTATGTAATGCTGTTGAGGAGTTATAGCCCATTCTCAGTTTTTCTATTATATGGGTCAAAGGTCAATGTCAAGGTCCTAGTGACCTAATATTGGAACATGACAAACCGCCTTCCTAAGATGTATCAGGGTATCAAGTTTAATGTCTCTGGGGCATATAGTTAAGAAAATATGGCCTGGACAAAGTTTTCATATTATATGGGTCAAAGGTCAAGGTCAGTGACCTAGTTTTGAAACATGACACTCAGGCTCACCAAGATGCCACACACACCAACTTTGGTGTTTCTAGGTAATGCTGTTGAGGAATTATGCTCCAGTCTTTATTTGTCCCGATGGCCCACGACGGACAGACAAGGCGATTCCTATACAGCCCCCACCACAGGTGGTGAGGGTATAATAAAGGCATAAATCCATGACCAAAGATAGGTGGTCAACTGACACAAGTAGTATAAGATCGAATTACATTTCACTCGTGGGAAGCAAAGGTGGTGTTCTCACTCGTAGCTTCGCCACTCGTGAAAACAACACCTTTACTTCCCACTGGATGAAATACATTCGATCTTAAACTATAAATTACATTTATCCTCTAAATGACAAGACATGAAGATTTACAAAATATGAAATAAGTATTTTGATTTCATGCAGTTTGGTTTGACTAGATCTAGATCTTATGCAAACTTCCCTGACATTCTCATCTCTGGCTCTATTAAACACTGGACTAACACTACCTATACACTAATGTTGCCGCTAAAACTACAAGAAAAGCATTGAGAATCAGTGTATTTTCAGATCAGTGATTATCTCGGCGACTAGATACCGTGTAATGGAAAAAGAGAAGTTCATACATGAAGGCTATATGGTTGCCATGGAAACAAGAGTTACTGACAGAGTGAACAGGAACAATACTCCGATATTCATTTCTAAGGACAACTAGAAAATGTATCCATAGGACACGGATGCCCCTCTTCCGCTTTGTCAAATATGCCACATTTTCACAAAAATGGCCATAACTCCAAAACGACAAAAGTGATTTACATGGCTGTCGAACTTGATCAAGATATTATGGTCACAAACATGGGTGTAAAGTTTGGTGAGAATCGGACAAACACTTTTCAGGAATTAAATCATACAAATTCTTCGGGACGGACGTACGTACGGACAAGGGCAACTATATATGCCTCCACTTTGTGGGGGGCATAAAAATACATAACAACATAAAAATCAGATCATCATTTATTATAGAATTAACAAACAATATCATTGTTACCACGTTATGTGGACTGGTTGCAATAGCAACATACACTTCTGATAACCAACATGATAAATTTGACTGCGATTCATGAAAATAACTGTTTTTATAGTAGTTGAATGGATATTTTAGGGGAAATATATTTGTATGTGTCATAACACATGTTCAACTGGTATATATGAATGTTTTATAAAACTCGTACGATACGTATACGTAGGTATAACACCATGTTACAACAAGAGTTGTCCGTAAGACAGCAAGCTTGACTATTTGTCATGCTTGTATGAAGTGGTTACTTGAATATAACCACATTTAACCAAATTATCTAAGTCCAAAAAGGGGAATCATTCAGTCAAAATGTAATCTAAAGAGTTGCTCTGCAATGTCATGTTATGAGTTTGGATAAGAATGTGAAGTTCAAAAAGGGGAATAATTCAGCCAAAAATACAATACAGAGTTATTGGACCTGTCCTACAAGGTCATGTGATGGCCTTTGATAAATGTGTGAAGTTTCAATGCGATAGTTTGTATGGTTTCTGAGAAAAGACCTTGTACGCAAATCTTAAACCAGATTTTAAGTCCAAAAAGGGGAATAATTCAGCAAAAGTCTAATCTAGAGATATGGGACTTGCCCTGGAAAGTTATCTGGCGACCTCTAAGAACTATGTGAAGTTTCAATGCAATAACATATATGGTTTCTGAGAAAAGGCCTTGCATTCAAAAGTTTTAACCAGATTTTCTAAGTCCCAAAAGGGATATAATTCAGCCAAAATTCAATCAAGAGCTATAATGGGATTTGCCCTAGAAGGTAATCTGGTGACCTCTAAACACTACGTGAAGTTTCAATGCAATAGCATACATGTATATGGTTTCTGCAAAAAGGCCTTGCAATTAAAACTTAAACCAGATTTTCTAAGTCCAAAAAGGAGAATAACTCAGCAAAAATCCAGTTTATAGGTATGGGACTTGTCTTGCAAGGCTATTAAATGACCTCAGATAAGTGTATGAATTTTCAATGCAATTGCATAATATGGTTTTTGAGAAAAGGCTTTGCACTCAAAACTTAAACAAGATTGTCTAAGTCCAAGAAGGGAAATAAATTCAAATAAATCAGCCACAACTTAATCTAGAGCTAATGGGTTTGTCCTGCAAAGTCAATTTATGATCTCGGATAAGTGTGTAAAGTTTCAATGCAATAGCATACATTGTTTCCGCAAAACTTTAACCAAGCTGGCAACGCCAATGCAGGCGCAAGGGGGACTGTATTAGCTCTCCATATTCTTCGAATAGTCAAGCTAC
Organism: Macoma nasuta; assembly: GCA_032359355.1. Taxonomy (NCBI): domain Eukaryota; kingdom Metazoa; phylum Mollusca; class Bivalvia; order Cardiida; family Tellinidae; genus Macoma; species Macoma nasuta. Next base: position 1,028 of record JAULCE010072880.1, on the reverse strand, counting down.
AACCAATAGGGGAAATCTGATTACTACCTTTAACATGATAAATCTGTATTTCTTACTGAGCTTTGATGACATTCCCAATTGGTTTGTAGATTGACCAGATGTCAATCAACTACAGGGTTGATCATGCTCAACAAAGAGAAGGACATGGATACCCCTAGCAGCAAATATTATTTCGAGCAGGACACCTCATTTCTATATTTTCTCCTTTTCAAATCTTTACATAAATCTTGTAAAAATGGTTGCAGTGCAGCTCAAGCTCCTTTCTTCATTATCATCTACATATCAAGGATGCTCATCTGTGAAATTTTGATGCAAATCCATCTAAAGTGTAGGGGGGAAACACATTTGTTTTTTATATGTTTTATAGTAAACAGTGACAAAGGGTCATAATTTCAGTAACAAGGTTGGCAGTCATAATTCCTTTCTCTGTGACCATCTCTACACCAACGTTAATCATCTGTAAAAATTGAATGCAAACTCCATCGATAATATGGGAGAAGTATGGCACACACAAATGTTCTCTATTATGTTAAATAGTAAAAGTTACAAAGTGCAATAATGCAATATTGCCAGTAAAGATGGCCACAGCCAAAACTCCTTTCTTAATGACCATCTACACATCAAGGTTTTTTAAAGCAAATCCTTCCAATAGTGTAGGAGATGTTGGACACACAAAACAAAAAAGAATGTAAATCTCAAATATGGCGGAACTTCATAAAGCCCAAAATACAAACATCTTGCAAATCTCCAATTCAGAGCGGCACTTCACATCAAGTTTCATTAGATATTATTCAACAGTCACACTGAACTAGCACTGACAAAATCACCCTCATGTTTATGCCTAATAATTGGAGGGCCTTAACTCAGTAGTAATTCATTGAGACCAAAATTGCATACGTCTTGCACATCTCCATTTCATAGTGTTTCTTCACATCAAGTTTCGTTGAATTCCATCCAGTCATTTCTGAGAACTAGCACTGACAGGAACAGGACAGACAGACGGATAAAGTAGCGACTATAATTATGCT
>JAULCE010072658.1:1844-13069 GCA_032359355.1 Macoma nasuta | reverse complement strand
GCGTAGTTTTTCGACAACTTTCAAGTTGTGTTTTCGCATGTAAACGCAAAGTTCTGGCTTTTAGGTGTTATATGAATTAATTTTGATGAAATAGTTATCCCATCTGAACCAAACAATGGTTGATTCTGGTTTGTTGTTACCGACTATTAAGTTGAGGTCGGCTCTCGATACCGTATTTTTATTTATTTATTTATTATTTATTATATAAGAGATAAGATAAGTAGGTAGATAAGAGAGCATTTCACAGTGATAATTGGGGCAAGTGACGAATCGTGGGGATTAAATTACTGATAATTAACAGCCGGCGCGTGTAAAACTGACTTATAGGTTTAACCGTTAATTTGCAATTTCCGAGAGGGCACACTTTCCGGACAGGCAAATTAGGAATTTCACGTCTGCCCGGCTCTTTGATATATCATTCGGCTTCACATCAACAACTTAATTTCAAATATAAAGACGGATCTAGATTTTTACTATATGCACCTCGATATGTAGTGTTTATGTTTATTTAGTCTATAATGCAAATACTTTAATTACCCTTGAATGATCAAGGATCAGAGTAAGTCGACTTGTTGGTTGTTTAGGTAAACGTGCGTTACGTATCGCATGGATGTATAGCCAAATTCTTTCATAATAATTCCACAATGCCAATAAATAAAATTTATAATAGAAGAAGTGAGCCATGGACGTAGAGAAGCTGCTATTTGTTTAAATCTCACTCTCTTCTTCTTCTTGTTTTCGCTTAACACAGTCAGTCCATTTGCAGAGATGAACTGCGTGGTCTTTCTCAGATCCGCACTAACGCCATAAAGCTGCTGGTAGATTAGGGTCTCTGATGGCCATATTGAGATCCTCTCCTGGCTGTGTCTTTTGCACCTCTTGAAGACATGCCCTGTTGTCTTGTCTACTTCACAGCATAGACAGGTTGGTGATTGAACCAACTTCATTTTTTTAAACCTGTGTGTATTCACTCTGTTATGCCATGAACCATAGCGGGTGTTTTTTGCATGGTGATGTGGTTTATAAGAGAGTGTCAATTCCTCTCTCAAAACTAACAATTGTCTCTGAAATTGTTTTTTATACATTTGTTATATACACAAATGCACGTAATTGTTGTTATATTGTACTTATTTATCGGTAGATATTATACATGTTATTGAAGGATTTACTCCTCTTAATTGTCACTCGATGGTAAAACGGATAATGTATTACTAGTGCTCTTGCGAGAGAGATTTATTGTTAGAGATGGAAGGTTATTCTGCAGACGTGAAAAGAAGCTGGATTGCAGATTTCCAAACGAATTGAACGTCGAATTCTGATACAGACAACGATTCCGCAATTGACACTGTACGAGTTAGCTTTGCTCTGTCGCCGTATATAACCAAGTCGGCGGCTGTTTATATCGTAAATGTATATTCCCTTATTACCTATCTATTTTTGAATATAATTTTATTGATAATGCGAAATAATAAAACATTTTTACCGCATGCTGTCAAGTTCCCGATATATTCACGATTTCATTTTTATCAATTTGGACCAGGCCTTACTTAAGCAAGGCATATGATGACTTATTGATACTGAAAGGAAATTATAAAATCTTATATTGTTTTCTTTTTTATCAGATGTGTTCAGTGGGGATGAATCTGAATATATATAGCGTATGACATAATATGTTGAAAGTGTTTAGATTTACAAGTAATACGTACCAAAACATCTTTCTTTAGATTAACATTCGTCAGTTTAATCCCTGAAATTAAAATAAAATAGTTTTCTAAAATTTAGAATCTGAACATGAAAACAGCAAACATACAAATACAGTTAAATTACCATATTTGAAATTAAGTCCGATCAGAATCTTATATCTTTTTATTTGATAGAATGCAGTCATTCGATAAATCATATGTCTATTACAAAACATCTTTCAAGCATTGCATCTATGATTCGTTTATAGCAGTTAAATTGGTGGAGTTACTTTCAAACTGAGATATTTTTTGTTCTCTATCTATATAGCCCTTTCCTCAACGCTTTTGATCGCGTCTATGACAGATGACTATTGAAAACATTGTAAAAATCGAGCAATCGAGCAAATACTCCATTTCCTACTATGATTTCAATACAATTTGAAAAATTTTAATCGTCGTTTCATGTGGGTAAGTCTAAAATAGTTTTTGGAGAAAAATTATAACATTTGTCCTCTATTCAATAATCAAGATTAAATGGACGCGAGGACAATCTTCAAACATGTGGATGAAGCCCACTTGCATAGATGCAACATTGGAACATATAATAAGTGGTCTGAGTCAACATTATCTTTAATCCTTTCAATTTTCAATATTAAGAATCATGAAGCTGACAAATAAAATTGTTTAAATTGTTTTCTTTGAACAATTTTTTTATATAAACAGTGCAAACCCTGATCAGAGCAGAGATCCTCCTGGAGCACTCTGATTGCAAAGGACAACTATACTTGTTTCCCAAACTAAATAGGTAACTAATTTATAAATGGGATGGGACATCCTCATCTTGAACAATAGACCAAGAGTTACACAGTCTGAAATTACTATCTAAATCATGAATGCGACTGATACACAGTTTGTTCCTTATAATTGACAATGATCATTGTTAATTTATACACTAGTTCCTGTGTGTTTGTTTTTGTTTGGGTTTTCGACGCTTTGACAGTATTTCAGTCATTTCGCGACGCTCAGCTTGTACCTAGTGGAGGAAGACCCCAGACATACGTCTGAGCTGCACAGACGGACTACTGGGAAGAACCACTAACCTACAGCAAGCCAGCCAGAAGGCTTTCTCACATAAATATTTTCTTCCCTGACGAGGATCGAACCCACAGCGATGAAGGGTCAATAGATTACGGAGTCGGAGACAATAGCCCCTCGGTCACGAAGGTCCCTAATACACGAGTTATTTAAAGCTTTGCTCAATAGATATTTAATTAGATGCATCTTTAGCATATAAAACATTAAAAACAATGTAAGGAATGGCCTCGTATGCTCCTTTTTCCACAATGTTTTAAATTATAATTGATTTTAAAAATTAGTGTTTTCCTTTTTCCTAGATAGCTCCAAATCCATTACATCATATACATTCATTGAGAGTTAGTCTTAAACAGTTTATTTCCAATCAGATGATGCACACAATACGGCGCTCTTAGACGAAAACTGGTTTACAAAAAAAGATGTAATGAACTTTTACGCACTACACGGACAGGATTAAACGCACGACAGCCGTGTGCTAAAATTGCCTTATCCGCACAAAGGTCGAGCTGATAAGGTATCTTATCCGCACGATAGAAATGCAAAGATAATAATGACTCACTCTACAACTTTATATATGTTACTAAGACGTGAACATTGACAAAGCTCATGATATTGAACTTTAAGTAAGCCAGTAGCCCTGAAACAAAGTAGCCCAATGCATCTGACAAAACAGCATGTCAATACACTGTATCCTTTCCAGCATATGAATGTGGGGAAAACAAATCGATTTAATGCAGATTTCACAAAATTGGTTATTTTTTCTGTTGGATTTATTGCATGAATGTTCACCTTGAATCTTGAGCTTTACTCTCTCGTCGTTTCTTCTCTTGATATCGAGAGATGAGCACCCCAACCCAGTTCCGGCCTCTTCTACCACATCAACTGATTCCCTTTCCTCACTTAATTCAACACCAAACTCACCCCTAGACGCAACAGACCGTTCTAAATATCTATCGATAGGTCATTACTCTGTAATGTACAGAGCATATTATCCAAACTCGACAACATCGCCGTTGAATTAAGCCACTTTGACATTCTTACTTTCTCTGAAACATGGCTTAATAACAGCATTGACTCCAAGGACCACATGCATTCCTTTCACGACCTTGAACGGAAAGATCAAGAAAATCGCTATGGAGGTATTATGGTGTATGTAAAGAGACTCTATTATATAAAAGAATGTACGACCTTGCAATTATTGACATTGAATCCATTTGGATTGAACTGATCAATAAAAATAAACATATCCTAATCGGAGTCTTCTACAGACCACCAAATTCTAATAACGAGTATCTAAATTTAATGGAAGTGTCTAAAGACCAAGCCTTTAACACACGCATAAATGACATAATTTTCACGGGAGATTTTAATCTAAACCTGTTGCAGGAATCTTCTTTATCCAATATAGGGCACTTAAAGATATTGAAAACCGCTACTTAAAACTTTTTCTAGGCACGGTTTGCTCTATGAAAAGGGAGACTATAAAAAACTTAAACAGATGACAAAAGATACGGAATGGACAGACGCATATGATGAAGATATTAATACACACTGTAATAACTTTATAAATTAATTACTAGAAAATTTAAAAATGTATACCAAATAAGATGGAAAAACAATTAGACCTTTAGATCCACCATGGATCACAACATCCCTTAAACGTAAAATAAGAACCCGTAAAAGAGCATATAAGAAAGCTAAGAGACATAATAATAATTACTACTGGGATAAATTTAAGAAACTAAGAAATCATGTTATAACACTACATTAGGGAATCAAAAGAAAACTATTTCAAAATATAGCAGATGGTTTAAATACATAAAATGTCAACTTTCGGAATTGGTGAATCTAATGAAAACCGATTACTTCCAACTCTCTATTCTAACGACAAGACTGTGCTTTGGACAATAAAGAAAGGGCAGAAAATCTAAACGAGTTCTTCTGTATTCAGACATGCTTAAATGAGAGATTTGCAACTATCTCCTCACTATGCCATTAAATATTTCCTCATTGTTACATACATGTATTACTGTTATTATACAGAAATAATCTGATGGAAATTAATGAATCTCTAAAAGCAAGGATAAAATCAATTTTATGTTTTCAAAAGTCATCTGCAACAGAGGCACAAAAATGCGCCTGTAAGGGGTAAAAGGATTAAAATTATTTAACATTAACTGCCCCTGATACCATAAATATTGAGCCGTATTTGAGCCAGTCCACTTTCATGTTTTGAGTAAAATTACATATATTGACGTTATAAAGCGAAAAGTGTTAACCCCAAACAGAGGGCCCCTGTAATCTCTCCCCATGAATTGGGATCTACATCGTTTGCTACAGTATCTGTACTGGTCAACAGGGTATATCGAGTTAGAGTTTTGTTAAAGACGTATCCGGGAGTTGTTTCTGCGCAGCTTACTGCACTGGTATAGTTTGTTCTGATTTAATCACAACAACTCGAAATCTGATAGTTTATCACCACTTCGACCATGTCAGCATATAAAATGGCATAAAACAGGCTATGTTTAAAGTTTTCAAGCGTTTGCACGAGCATAACCCCGATCGTGAATGTGAAACCGAAGTGAATTCTGGTTCGGTTCTAATGTGTATCATTTTCAGATGCGTATAAGCGATCTTTCTATAGTCATAAATTAGAACCGGCCATGGCTACCCATACTTTTAACCTTGTTTATTGCTTCATATATCTTGAAGAATACATACAAAAAGTTTAGCAAAATTCTCCGCATTAAAACTTGTTATATGATACGTCTTTAAGGAGAATGTTTTTCTGTTTGACCATTTACTCCATATGATATATTAAGGCTCGTTGACAGGGAAATTATATGATGAAAAGGAAGATTATGTAGGAGAAATAAAATCGCCGTTTATGAATGGCTTTTAAAATGTTATGGTAAAATGGAGAAACTACGAAATCCTTGTCGGGTCACCTTAAATCTCGTTTGTCGGACATGCAAATTTTATGCAACACGCGATGAATATCGCTGGTCAAGACATACATACAGGCGACATTTTCAGAGTGACAACCACTGTCAGTACTCCAAAGCACTGATATGTAGGTTATGTTCCAGAATAAATTGTGGAAAAACACTGTGAAAATAAAATTTCTCACAGACACCACCACAACCGGTCAAACAATAGTCACAGCTAAGCATAATATCTGCTTCCCACCAATCACTATTGTAATCTATCATTGAAATACCATTATAGACCAGTAAAAATTCCTTCCACCAAACTAAATCCTACTTCACATCTTCATGAAATGATAAAAACCTTTGTGTCCTATAGCAATCTCTTAACCAATTCAAATTCCTATTGATAAAAATCCCGCTAGGCTTGACACAACAACCTATACAATTCAAATTGCCAATCAATTTCTGAATGTCTTTAATGGAAGCAACTTGCTTGGACAACCACACCACTATCAACTCACCAATCTCTATCAACCCCTGAGGAATAACCTCCATCGTCATCTTAATAGTGTTAAACAAAATACCCAGAAAAACATCTCTGATGGTGGACAAGCCTTATCTAAAGCCTCCTCAATGCCACTTTTTAAAAAACATGATCTCAAAACCAAAAAGGCACATTCTGCCTGCCCCCGAATCTCCGCACCGGTAAAATCATCTAAATGATTTAAAACTGCAAAACCAATCATAAACATCATAAACGCAAAAGCGGACCACGTTGACAAATAAAAGCTGACGATCTCAAACTCATAGGCAAGACCGTGTCACAAAAAATACGTTTTTTCCATGAATCAGCTACTATACTATAATCTGCTGAGTAAGACTAATCTGTCGATAAGCTCTCCTGAGATCAAGTTTATACAATAAGCAACCAGCACCTTTTTCCCTGAGCAAAGCTAAAAATTATCAATTTTAGGAAATACTAGAGAAACATCATCCCCTAAATAACTATCCTTAGGAACAAAATCATTCACAGCCCTATTGCCATAGAAAAACTCAAATCCAATAGCAGGAATAGACTTAGGAACACTATTCAAAGGAGACACAACAACTTTCCTTCAAATGGATTACTCCTAAATGGACCAATTACAGCATGATGAGAAGCCTCATTAACCAAATAACTATCAATGTTTACTGGAAAGTTTATAGCACCAGTGTGATTCTTAACCTTAAGATTATCAATTTCGTTCTTAGGCATCCTTTCTCCTGCAAAACCCAATGTAAACCCATATTCTAAAAAATATACGACTTGAATATCTTTATAATCTCTCAACATCAAACTCATGAAATCCCCATTTATCTTTTTATAAACAATAATTCTACAACCTTCAAAATTATATTTCACGACTGCTTCACTTTTTTATGAATCTTTTTATCTTATCCATAGGCTCAACCAACAATAATATATTCAATGTTAAACAAAGTTCACACCTATGTGACAAGAACATTTATTAACTTCCTCTACATTAAATTTACCAAATGAGCCATCTAATAATTTACCAATACCAAGCTCAGAATTTAAACAGAAAGCAGTATCTTACACATTGATCCAAATTGCCCAAAGCTACAACTGACCTAATACAAAATTCATTTTAAAAACATCAACTAAAATATTGTTTGCACGTGTACCACTATCCTCAAAAAAGTGTAGACCTGCTTTTTAGTTAAGCCTTAGCATGCGGACAAGTCATTTTGCCTTTCACCACCAATGTGTGAAAAGACTAATGAGCGCATTTATTTATTTGATATTTTGAACATAACCAGATAGATTCTGCTCCGTCCTCAATAGGTGAAACTCCAAAATAAGAAGGCCCTCGCGACCTTAGTTCCCAGCCAACATTATATATATCGGGCCGATATCATACCGATATCATTTTCTATATCGGCCCTACATCGGATACTAAATCGGCTGCAAACGAGAATGATTTTGGCCCGATGTTGGCTTTATATAAAGGCCCTACATTGTTTCAGCATCGGTCCGAGGTCTGCTTTAGGTATCAGCCCTATGTCGTTTCAGCATCGGCCCGATGTTGGTTTTACATATCGGTCCTACATCGTTTCAGCACCGGCCCGATGTCTACTATTATGTATCGGCCCTACATCGCTTAAGCATGATCGGCTTGATATCTGCTTTACGTATCGGCCCTAGTAAACAACCGATCAGACCTACACTTTTTACAGATATATTTCTTTTCAAACTGTGTCGAACAGTTAGTTGTTATCCTGATCATGTAAGACACTGTGTGGAATCCACATTGGTTGGTTTGAGTCTAATATGTTTACACAGCCGAGCGTCTGTTTCCTCATGACACCATATATATGTATCATACTCTGGTTCAGCAACTATCTATCTTTGACGAAACGCAGATCCTTCAAGAGAATATTACATAACCAAGAATATATCCAAAAAGACCCATTTATTCAATAGTTATATCCAGTACCATACACATTTACTTAATATATTAGTGTTATGACGTAAACACATATGTTGAATGAGTTTGCAGACATTGCAGAAAACGCAGATATTGCTAATATCAAGCAAAGTCATTTACCACAAGTAAAGGAAATTTAACCTTCTTGCAAACAGTACAGACCCTGATCAGACAGCACCTTCAAGTAGTTCTTTTGTGATTTGTGTCTACACGGTTTTCACTTTTAGTCAATATAAATGATTTACTGACACAAAAACGATTAAGGGTTAAACCTCTTCTGAGTATTTGGCTGGGTTTCGATTTCTACTGGCTCCGCCACCATTCGAGATAACGCCACCATTTCTGTCATTGCTGTCTGAAGCCACTCCCTTACTGCAAATTCTATCTCGTTTTTTCGTTTCTCAATGCCACTTGGACAGCTCCTGAAATAATATCATAACTGTGTGAAGTCTTAAACACTAAAGTATGGGATGTGTAAAGGGTTATGCAGTTCCAGTGACGGAGAGAAATGTTTCTACTAAAGAGACTAGCTTCATAATTCACTTCTTTCTTATAAGTTGTACTTTTCTTGCATATCAAATTTACAAAAATATTTATTTTATTATTCATCAAAAGGTTTAACTAAAGCAAAACGAGGTAAATTATACAATAACATTGTCACTTTCTCTCTGACTAATAAGTCGAGCCAACTTATTGCATATAAATCAATGTGAAATCTTTTTCCATTTTAAAAACAAAACAGAACATATATCGTTTTATTATCAAGTAATTAATATCTAAAAATATATTAAAGCTGTTGCAAATTAACATCACGACTTTGGAATATATCAGATTTATGAGGGTGCACAATATAATGAAATCTATATCAGCATTTAACTGCAAGCCTTTAGTTATCCTCAACACTCATATTTCAATATTCCAAACAATAACAACAACTGCGAAAACCCATGACAAACCTTGTTATGCTTATATACTGACTTCAAATATAAACCAATTTTAATGAACCATGGTGTTGTTATTGGTTCACACTCAAGGATTTTAAGGGTTCACGGGCCTACATCGTACCGAAATCGGGACAGAGTCGGTCCTCTGTTCCGATATTCCGACTTTTTGCCGATATCGGTCCGATTTATGCGTGCTTGCTGGGACTATGCCTTGATAAAACAGCAGTGCACTCTCAACATACTGAAAATCATCGCCCCATTTTTATAACCCAATTCCACCTCACCAAGGACGGCAGCAAACAAAGCTCTAACTACTGTAAATTTATACGAATGTACAAGATACCTTAATCTTTTCAGTAATTCAATTCGACCATTCTTTTCTTTCTTGTGTTTGCAAACAGCAATTATCTCACGCTCGCCTACGACAAATATTAAAAGTCAAGCTTTCATTTGCAAAATCAAAACGAAGGTGAGTCTGAGGGCATTACTGCTTACATTTAACATAACCCGACAATTTAGCGTCAATCCCCGATTTCTTTCCCTTCTTGGTCTTACTCTTTGATTTCTTATCTGAATCCGAAGAAACCACTCCATCCTCATCCGTCTCAGAAACTGAGACTGATGAATCCGGAGACTCTGCATCTTCACACGATCCACTGGCTTCCCCTGAACCTAACTTTTTTAACTCACGACGAACTTGGTCTCTTAATTTCCCCGAACGCCTAAAATTGCCAATAGTAATGTTTTTACCTTCTGGTTTGTTTCCTCGTTGACTCGTCTTTCTTGCCTTCCGAGCTCGACTTGCCCTTTACCCCGTCATTCATCTTACCGTCCTGAAAGCCGCAATCTCCCTAACCGACGCATCCAGTCCTCCGACAGCCAGCCGTCGCTCCCAGCTACTGTATCTCCCTCTCCTCATTCAATTCCACCGATCTCACCTCCAACTCTGCTACTTCCCTTCTAAACATTGCCTTTTCGTCCGAAATTCGACCACCATACCCCGTCAGTGTCTCTCAGACGCTCCCGATCCGCAGACCGTCTTCAAGACGCTCGAACGTCGAGGCTCCCAATAGGGCTGTCGCACCTGCTGAGATCGGCCACCATCTCTGTAAGCTCCGCCGTTGTCTCTTTCCCAACACTATTCAGCAAGTGATAATCGACAGGCTTCCAAAGTCTCATCGACCTTCGAACCTCATCTCCACCGGCAAACAGTTCAAATTTCTACTAAGGCTCGGCCACAGTGAAGACCAGGAAAAAAATCCAAGTTGAATATCTAGTTGAGCTTCTTATCAAGTGTCAAACAAACTGTGACTGAGAACGTATGAATATATAAACCAATCAATCAAATACCGCGTATCAAAAAATCCGCGAAATCCAACTTACCGAATTCAGCTTTCTCTATAATTAAGTTACTTTATGTAAACAAAATAATCCAAGAAGTTAATCACATGTATTAAAATCTCGCTTGTCGACACGCAATACTTATCTACCTTATTAAACTACCGCGTGTCTCGACATGCGATAATTAGCGCACTTCTAGTTCGGCGAACTTTAACAAGTTTAAATGTCGCATGTATACTGAACAAAAACAGTTTAGTCAGTCGTTTAACATAGGTTTTCCCATAGACACTATCCAATACTCATTGTAGATCTGGGGAGCAAGTCATATGGAACAGCAGAAAAGAAAGTAACAAATACATTTAAAAGGTTCCCGTTGAGAGATATCAATTTTATCGACCAGTTATCGATTACTGGGTTATCAAACTTTACTCTTTATTCAATCTAAAGGCAGGTAACTTGGATTTTTTAGCTTTTAACAGAGCAATTCTATCAAAGTACTGAAGATTGATTCTCGATCTTTCCATTTTTTGTTTCTGAATCATTGCCTTATTAGTATGCACACATTTAATGAATACAACAAGATTGCTTTATCGTTTATGACTTGTTAAGCTGTTACAAGAAAGGGGTGTTCACTCTGCACGTGCATACTTTTAGTAAGCTATTTAGTTTAAACAGTATTTTATTCACTGATAATACAAATACAAATGTATCTAACATATAGATACATCGACATATAACAAGTGA
>JAULCE010072547.1:0-13069 GCA_032359355.1 Macoma nasuta | reverse complement strand
ACACAAGATGTTCCTCCGTTCGAAACGCCAAGGTCGCGTTGTGTTTTGTGTCTTTGAATAAAGTGTTTACACCATATTATATGGTTTGTTTGATTTATTGAGAGTGTGTTTTGTGTGCTTGTGAAGTTGATCTTATCTTTCAAAGCTATGACAGAGGCCAGCGGAACAGTTAATCTAACCAAAAACAGACGTCTCTGCTGCAGAAAACTGCTTCGTCCCCATACGCTTTCGATTTCGACTTCACTGTTTACGGATGCTTAATCGGATAAACTTTTCCATTTAGGAAACTCATCATGGTATTCTGTGAGCTTTTATTGCTTTATGTGATGGAACAATCTGAGTGCATCCCTCATATTGTTGACGATTCTGAACATTACGAGTTAAAGTAGGCCGTTGTCCCGGCTTGACGGCGTAAAAGAAACGGGATCCAATAGACTTAACATTCATCGAAGTATGAACGTCGTTTTTCGACCAATCAGAAACCGCGATTTTGTATAAATGTCGGAGATTTGGAATTATTACAGTCACCTTTACGTCGGCGTCGGCATTGCCAACTTGGTTAAAGTGTTGCATGCAAGGCCTTTTCTCAGAAACCATATATCCTATTGCCCTGAAACTCCACTCACATATCGGAGATCATAACATGACCTGGTAAAACAAGTTCAATAAATCTCGATACAATTTGGGCTGAAGTATTATTCCCCCTTTTTGACTTAAAAAGTTTAGTTAAAGAATTGCATGCAAGGTCTTTTCTGAGAAACCATATATCCTATTTCTCAGAAACTTCACCCACTTATCGGAGATTATTACATGACCTTGTGAAAAAAGTTCCATATCTCTTCATTGAATTTTGGCTGAACTAATCCCTCCTTTTTGACTTACACAGTTTAGTTACAGTTTTGCGTGCAAGGCCATTATCAGAAACTAGATATGCTATTGCTCTGAAATTTCACACACTTAACCGAGGTCATCACATGAACTCATTGGACACGTCCCATAACTCTAGATTGGATTTGGGCTGAATTTCTCCTTTTTTGACATAGAAACTTTGATTAAAGTTTTGTGTGCAAGGAATTTTCTAAGAAACCGTATAGAATATTGCCCTGAAACGTCAAACACTTATCGGAGATCATAGCATGACCTTGCAAAACAAGTTCCATAACTCTTCATTCAATTTAGGCTGATATTTTCTCCCCTTTTTGAACTTAGAAAGTTTGGTTAAAGTTTTGCGTGCAAGGCCTTTTCTCAGAGGCCATGTATGCTATTGCATTGAAACTTCACTAATGTATTTGAGGTCACCACATAAATCCCATAAGGCTAGATTGAGTTTGGCCTAAATGTGTTCCCATTTTTTGACTTAGAAAGTTTGGTTAAAGTTTTGCGTGCAAGGTCTTTACTCAGAAACTATATATGCTTTTGAATCGAGACTTTACACACTTACCGGAACACATCACAGTCATGTCCTAGTAGGACAAGTCTTATAACTCTAGATTGTACTTTAAATGAATTATTCCCTCGTTGTGTCAAATGCCAAATAGTCGAGCTTGCCGTCTTACGGACAGCTCTTGTTGATATTTCATGTTGCTGGTTAGGGTCAGAGGAACTCCTAAATTAAAGAAGTGTGGATTTCCCCAACCGTGCGGGAGAGGAACTTCCCAGCAAACATGACCATATCGGGCCGATGTCGGGTGAAAGTAGGCATATCGGCAAGTTTTGCCGATGTCGGCCCGATATCGGGCCGATATGGATATGTTCTTGGTATTCATATATATCGTCTTTTATGTCACTATTTAATATAAAAACTCTGTTTTAATGATATTTATACAACAATCAATATTCAATTTGGTTGAATGAAAATATTATTATGTCGGCTCAATATCGGCTCAATATCAGCTCGATCAATATCGGGCCGATGTCGGGCCGATATCTTATTTTTGAATCTGAAAATAAAGTAGAGTTACCTCCCTTATTAAGTACCATTGCCGCCATTTTTGAAAGATTATTGTGAAGGTGACAACAAACAAAATACTCTAGTCTGTGTGGAGTTTTGGGTAATTGACTATTTATCTAATAAAATTCATTTGCATATCTGTGTTTTCTTTTTCTTATTGACATTTCTGTAAAAATAAATATCTAGATATTTGGAAATTTTACAAATTTTAAAGTTGTAAGGTGGGTGGGGAAAATTGATCAACATCTTAGATGGTATTGAAGTGTTACAGTTAACTAGCTCCGGCTACCGTAATTGTCATCTAGCAAGATCAAAATGATATCGATACCTGCCATTTTAATTTAAAAAAAAAGAATATTGAGAATCCTCCAGCTACCGTATGTCGTTTAGTAAGATCAAAATAATTACATATCCTGCCTTTTTTTATTGATAAAATGAACATTTAGAAACCTACGGCTACCGTATGTCGTCTAGCAAGATCAAAGTAATAATCATGATCTGCCATTTTAAATTGAAAAAAATGAATATTGAGAAACCTGCTGCTACTGTATGACATTTAGTAAGATCAAAATAATTTCAGTATGAACCTTTTTTTATGGACAAAATGAATATTTAGTAACCTCCGGCTACCGTATGTCGTCTAGCAATATCAAAATAATATAATTTCCTGCCATTTAAATTGAAAAAAATAAATATTGTGAAACCTCCGGCTACTGTATGTCGTTTAGTAAGATAAAAATAATTACATATCCTGCCTTTTTTTTGGGATAAAATGAACATTTAGAAACCTCCGGCTACCATATGTCGTCTAGCAAGATCAAAATAATATCATGATCTGCCATTTTAAATTGAAAAAAATGAATATTGAGAAACCTGCGGGTACTTTATGTCATTTAGTAAGATCAAACAAATTTCATAACCCGCCTTTTTTATTGATCAAGTGAATATAAGGTAACCTCCGGCTACCGTATGTCATCTAGCAAGATCAAAAATAATATCATGATCTGCAATTTTCAATTGAAAAAAATGAATATTGGGAATCCTCCGGCTACCGTATGTCGTCCAGCAAGATCTAAAGAATTTCAGAAATTTTATTGATAAAATGAACATTTAGAAACCTCTGGTTACCGTATGTCGTCTAGCAAGATCAAAATAATATCATGATCTGCCATTTTAAATTGAAAACAATGAATATTGAGAAACCTCCGACTACCATTGTCGTTTAGCAAGATCAAAATAATTTCATAACCTGCCTTTTTTATTGATAAAATGAACATTTAGTACCCTCCGGCTACAGTATGTCGTCTAGCAAGATCAAAATAATTTCATAACCTGCCTTTGTTTATTGATAAAATGAACATTAAGAAACAGCCGGCTTCCTTATGTCGTCTAGTAAGATTAAACTAATTTCATTACCTGCCCTTGTATATTGATAAAATTTATTGACCTCCGGCTACCGTATGTCGTCTAGCAAGATCAAAATAATTTCAGTACACGCCGTTGTTTATTGATAAAATGAACATTCAGAAACCTCCGGCTACCGTATGTCGTCTAGCAAGATCAAAATAATATCATAACATGCCATTTAAAATCGAAATAAATGAATATTGAGAAACCTCCGGCTACCGTATGTCGTTTAGCAAGATCAAAATAATTACCTGCATTTGTTTATTGATAAAATGAATTTTAAGTAACCTCCGGCTACCGTATGTCGTCTAGCAAGATCAAAATCTGCCATTTTAAATTGAAAAAAATGAATATTGAGAAACCTGCGGCTACTGCATGTATGCCATTCAGCAAGATCAAAATAATTTCAGTACCGGCCTTTATTTATGGATAAAATGAATGTTTAGTAACCTCCAGCTACCATATGTCGTCTAGCAAGATCAAAATAATTTTCTTACCTAACTTTTGTATTGATAAATTGAACATTTAGAAACCTGCGGCTACTGTATGTGGTCTAGCAAGATCAAAATAATTTCATAACCTAGCTGCTTTTGTTTATTGATCAAATAAATATTAAGTAACCTCCGGCTACCGTATGTCGTCTAGCAAGATCAAAATTATATCATGATATGCAATTTTAAATTGAAAAAAAAAAGAATATTGAGAATCCTCCGGCTACCGTATGTCATCTAGCAAGATCAAACGAATTTGATAACCCGCCTTTTTTTATTGATAAAATGAATATTTAATAACCTCCGGCTACCGTATGTCATCTAGCAAGATCAAAATAATTTCATAACATGATTGGAGCATGACATCGGAGCGGATGGTCGGACAATTCTGACTGCGACAAAAAAAATGTTGAAAATGTTTTAACGTTTTAACGATAGGCACTAAAGAAGACTTGTGTTCCTGTTTTATGTGTTTTATCTAAATATTTTTATTCTACGTATGTGTGAGGAACATTCTGTGCTATCAAGTATTCGTGTCAGGACTGGTAATGTAAAAACTCGCTTGTCGAGTCATCGCCTCCGCTCCCGCCATCTTGAATTTTATGGACCGAGACCTGTTTTATGTAGTCTAACCCGCTACTGCTGACTTTTAAAAGACTTTTAAATATACAGAGCTTTATGTTTTTATCGTCTCCTGTCCGTGCCAAGATTTTTAGAACTGTTTTAACTGACTTTATAGTTGGACTATATTTTGCCTAGCTGGCGCACGTGTGACCTTGAAGACATTGAAAGACAAAGCCGCTACATGTGCTTCCTGAATAGTGGAGACATAACTCTGTAATTATTTTGCGGGCTTCTCTGGTCATATTATTGTTATTATACTGAGGTCTTTGCTTTTATATATTTGTCCTTCACTTACATTTGGGTCGTTTTGCAAACATCCTCGTGACGTCATCAACCAACATGGCTGACAGACAGGTGAGTCTGGTACACTCGGAATCCAGGGGAACTGTTGTTGCACCTACTGATGGGTCATCCTCTTCAAAAAACCATGCTCTGAATAAATTTGCACCTACTGATAGGTCAGCCTCTTCAAAAAATTATGCCCTGAATGAATTAAAAAGCCTCAGGAAAAAGCGTGACCACTGTGACCGGCCCTTCATCAATATCGTTCCAAAAGATTCTGGCAGACAATTGAAAATTGAATGTAGTACCGGATGTTATGAATTACTTAAATCAGAAATCCAACAGATGATCACCAACAAGAACATTATTGAACACTTTAACATATCCTTCCAGACGGAAATAGTAACCGATAGGGTGGGTAACAACCCAGAAAAAATTATCAAAGCGTGGAATAAGCTAATTACAGGAGGTCCAGGGAAACGTCACAAATTCACAATTAATATGTACCATACTCAGTGCTCCTTGTTAATCAACGGGAACGGTACCCCCACTTTTCAAGACGAAATCCTTCCCCTTTTGATCAAGTCTTTGGAAGCAAACCCCCAGCTGTCTGTCCTAGACAGGATGTACGCTGACATCATTGACCGTTGCCTGAAACAGAGTATCAAAAATCCTGACCAACAAGCCAGCATTTGTGCTACCTCCCCAACAGGCCCGGCTAGAGGTAACACAACCCTAGCCTTGGACGCCAGTCAGAATCAACTTGCCATCCAAGAAGCTTGCCAAGATGTATGTGTGCACTGTGACAAGATTGTGACCCAAGGTATAGCCTGCGACAACTGTAGCCAATGGAACCATTATGATTGTGAATGCCTTGATCAAAACTTTATAACATTTTACGAAGAAGGTGAAATACCTTACAGTTGCCTCTCCTGCAGACAGCTTACAGTTAGACAAGAAAACTCCTCGGTGATTATCATACCTGAAGATTACAGAAATACAGATGATGAGATGCCGTCTGCACTGGCCCTAGACACAATCCCCAGATCGGATGAAATGGAAGATTGCCAGACTTTGGAAAACACCTCAAAACCAGATGTAGCTAAGCCTCAACACATTTCCAAATCAGATGAGGTCAATCCACTCCCATTAGTGTCATGTGGTACTGAGCCGATAGTCTCTGAAGCAGTGATCCCGACCAATTCTGACCATATAACTACTGTGCCTGTACATCATCAAGATGAAGCGCTGGCACCCCAGCAGCACAAGAAGCAGTCTACACGACGGAAGAAAGCAGATATTCCACCGCCAAATGACCTACAACAACAGTTGGATTTCTCAGCCACTGCCATTTTAAGGATGGAAAAGAAAATTGAAGAATTAGAAAGATCAAATAGACTTTTACAAATGCGCAACCACAACCTTCCTGCAACACATGGTATAGCTGAAGTGAATAGTGCAGGTCACCTTCCTCAGACAGATGTCGATCTACGCAATAGACTATGTAATCTGGAAAATGATCTCTTGCGCATAAGACTCACCAATCTTGAGAACTCACAGCAATTATCATTACAGATGTCCAATATATCTATGCAGGGAACCAGACCCCCTTCAATTTATCATGATGCTTACATGGCACCCAGGCCTCCTGTACCTGTACCTGTCTATCCGCAACAAATGATGCCTGCACATTATGGATACTATCCGCCTACTAACATACTGCCAAATATGCAAGCAAACCCCTATTTTATGCCTAGTGTGAATGGATACCCACCTCCACATGTACATCCAAATATCCCATTGCCGAATCTTCAGATACCACCCCCGGTACATCAGGAACCTGGAGGCTCGAAAACCCCATATAGTCACAATGGCCATGACAAATGTAACCCGCCATATAGTCACAATGGCCATGACAAATGTAACCCGCCAATTCCCAATGACCATGTGCCAACTACAACGAGCATGGATGCAAGACGCGGTGTGCAGAGGTCCCAGACAGCCCCAGTGAGAGAATACTTGCCTACAAATGCACATAAGAAGAGGCACTTGGAGACAAAAAGGCGAGGAAGGTATAATTTTGCGCCAGCACCACGCACTGGAAAATCCAAACCTACTCCTCTACCAGTGGACCATCTCCAGGAGATATCTCATATACACAAAAACCAAGCAGATAAGAGGGCACTGATTGCACCAGCATCTAGGATACCGAGTGAGATGCATTCCACTCCAAAGAAAGTGCGGTTTGACCAAGACCAGGTGATTAATATCTCGGGGCTGTCTGAGCTCTCTGCACAGACTTCATCAGAAAACCATCTCCAACTTGCAGATGAACAACAGGAACCTGATACTCTGCCTTGCTCAACACAGGCATGTCAAGACACTAGTACTGAGGAAAACGCTGTACCCGCAGGACAACAACTGCCAGTACCACAGCTAACAGATAGTGGAAACCAACCAACAACCGACAAAAATGACCACCAAAAGCCTTTTTTATGCCGGGGCAGAGCATCAGAGCTTGTGGACAAGTCACCACCAAAAACCAATACAAAACCATCAGACTCACAACCCTTAATGTAAAAAACGTAAACTCCAATTTGAAGTTTATGCAGCATCTTCTCCTGAAAAGTGATATCTGCTGTGTACAAGAACACTGGCTATTCCAATTCCAGCTAAGTCAGCTAAATAACTTACATCCCAAGTTTCAATCTCATGCAAAGTCGGTTGACAGTCGCGATCCAGTCACACCACTTCAAGTCCCTAGAGGGTATGGAGGAAACTGCATCTTATTCCGCAACGACTGGAACATAAAATCATACCTGCCCAAAGATGGATCCGATAGAATAGTAGTCATGGAAATAGACACGACTCCTAATATATGTATCATAAGTGTTTACCTACCCTGCAGAGGCAATACCTCCAAAAACTTCTTCCTCGAAGTACTACACGAAGTAGAAGAACTACTGGAAAAATACAACTACAACCATGCTGTCTTCATATGTGGCGATTTCAACGCATCAGTCTCCCGTCACCCACCAAATGACCGTGATACCGCCCTAAGAGACTTTATAGCAAAGAACAAACTAGTATACCAACAGTCCGGGGAACCAACTTTCTTCCATGCAAGCGGAAATGTCACTGCTGAGCTAGATTATATCCTGAAAAACAAGCAAGCTGTTGATATATCGACCGATGTATACATAGACAAGCCCCATCATGATAATGTCTCTGATCACATTCCGGTTTCTACAGAACTGAAGATCAGCACAAAAACAGTTGTACCACCAAGCCTGTACCAACCCAAACCAAAATGGGAAAAGTGCAACAAGAGAGTCTTTGCCCAAAGCATCCACAATCAAGTTGAAGATCTGCTAATAAATCCAGAAAAGGACCTGGAGAAGTCTATCACCCAGTTGAAAGTGATACTTGACCATGCTACCCAGTGCGCAGTACCTGGATATATCCCCAACACTATAAAAAAGAAAAAACCTAGGAAAAACATGCATATAGAAAAACCTGAAATCCGTGAAGCCTCTCGTAAAAGTAAGAAAACATGGTGGACGTGGAAACAAAACGGGGCGCCAGTGAATGCAGACCACCCACTCCAAGTTGCGATGAAACAGGCTAAATGTTTACTCAGACAGGCACAAAGAAGAGCCAACGCAGAACGTCGACAAGATGACTTAAATGAAATCATGGATGCAAAAGACACCAATGTCGTATTCCATCGTCTAATACGCAACCAAAGAAGCACAGAGACTAGCTCCACCAATTGCATAATTGTGAAAGACAAAACGCTCTCCACGACAGATGAAATTACTCACGGGTGGGCTGACCATTTTAAGTCGTTGGCAACTCCCAACCTGGACTCCAAGTATGACGATTCCTTCCTCCAACAAGCCCAGCAAGAGCTCTCTAGTATAGAAGAAATCATCCAACAAGGGGTAGAGGTCGTCAAACCTGTTGATGTCGCTGAGGTGAACCAAGCCATCTCCAACCTGAATACAAACAAAGCTCCAGACCACTTCGGACTTATGGCAGAACACTTTAGATACGGAGGAGAAGCACTACATGTCCTACTTGCTATTATTATCAACTCCATATTCAGTGAAAGAAAGTGTCCAACCAGCTTGAAAACAGGAATTGTCACCCCTGTCTTTAAAAAAGGAGACCCTAAATATCCAGACAACTACAGAGGAATCACGATAACTCCAATCTTGTTGAAGATAATCGAACACGTCCTATGCAGCCGACAGAAGATACTGCTTCTACCATCACAATCACCACTACAGTCAGGGTTTACAAAGGATACCTCATCAGCTCGCTCAGCTCTTTTGGTAACTGAATGCCAACTAGAAGCCAAATCTATGAAGAAGAAGCTAACACTCATTACCCTAGATACCAAAAAAGCCTTTGATGTTGTAAACCATGATATCCTACTCCGTAACTTATACTTTGACGGGATTTGCCCAGCTGAATGGCAACTGTTAAAGGATCTCTACTGTGGCATGAACTCCTGCGTCAAGTGGCAAGGACAGATTTCCTCTCCCTTTGATGTTAGACAAGGGGTACGACAAGGCGGTGTACTTTCAACCGAACACTATAAGAGATATAACAACCCCCTCCTACTAAACATAGAAGACAACTTCCAAGGCGCGAGAATAGGAGGCATAAGAATACCCCACACGACTTGTGCGGATGACATTGCCCTAATGTCACACTCCGACTGGGAAGTAAAACTCATGCTTAAAGTGGTCGAGGATTTCAGCAAATGTCACCGCTACGAAATACACCCGAAGAAAAGTGCATACATAGTACAAAATTCCAAACATGTGCCCAACCAGAATGGACGCACGCTTGGAGGGGAGTGCATTCCGATCACAACCAGTACAAAACATCTAGGTGTGCACAGAGACATACCAATGAAAGTGAATACTGAAGAAAAGATCAACATCGGACGAAGGACCGCATACTCTCTCCTCGGAGCGGGCTTCCACGGCAGGAGTGGGCTGAGTCAGGATGTGAAAGCCCACATATGGTCTACTTATGTGATTCCAAGAATGCTGTATGGCATTGAAGTACTTCCATACAAACAATCTGACTTGAACAAACTGGACTCATTCCAGATAAAGACGCTCAAACAAATACAGCATCTTCCTGACAGAGTTGCCAATGTGGCCGCAACGGCTCTGCTGGGTATATTGCCAGCATCTGCTCAAGTGCACAAGAACACACTAAACCTATACTACAGTATCGCACGATGCCCGGGCACGGTAGAACACAATGTTGCTATGCGGCAGTTGGCAGTGAAGTCACCACAGGACCCAAGTTTCTTCTCCAGGGTACGACAACTTCTAGCCCTTTATGATCTACCCAGTGCCTTCTCACTTATCACCAATCCACCTCCGAAAGAAACCTGGAAGTCTTTACTTAAAGATGCAGTGAACCAATACACTGAAAACAGCTGGAGAACAGAAATTGCTGCAAAATCCAGCCTGAAGTATGTGAACCCAGAAGCAATCCAAGCCGGGCAGCCTCACCATATCTATAGGTGCATCAGACCTAACCACCAAGATGTTAGAAGAGCAGAACTTAAAGCCAGACTCCTAACTGGGACCTATACACTTCAGGCAAACAGAGCGGTCTTCAACCAATATACAGTTGACCCAACCTGCAAATTGTGTAACGTGGAACCTGAAACCAGATGTCATCTCATATCTGTCTGCACAAGAACACTAGAAATCAGGGAGAAATACAGAAGGAAGATCTTGAGTGTAATCGAAAACCATACCGAGTACAACGTACAAGAGGTCTTAGACCATACAGAAAATTTCACCCATCTTGTCCTGGACTGTACACATCCACAGATATGCCACTCGGTCAAGCCCACTGATTGTCCTATTGATACACTGGAGCTACTAACAAGGGAGTACCTGGCGAAGCTACATCACTTCAGATGCAGGGAACTTGCAAAACTAAACCCATAATGTATTAGGGACATCTTGTATTATTGACCTCATGTATATATACCCATGCATACTTTTAATATAAAATTCTTAAGCGTAGCTCATAGACGGTAAATATGACATTTTATCCATAATTGGAAGAGTACGCAGTACACAAGAATTCTTACGTATATATATAACTTTTAAACTGTTTTATTTGTAACCAAGTAATTACGCCAAGTATCGAGACACAATATATATATCGGACGCCAGCCAGGATTCAGCCATCCACTACCAACGAAATAAACATTCATTGGGTTCTCCGACACAAATCAACGGAGGAATTTTACAACACAACAACAACAACAACATGGCAGATGTTACAAATGTTTTTAAAGCAACTGTCAAAAGTATAAAATCTAGAAGTCGGAGTATAAATAAGGATTCAAAGACAGATGATAAAACAAATATATTTCCTGGTTCAAAGAATCGGGGACAATTCGAGACTTCTGCTAAAGATGTGGTAATAATTTAGACCTCAATTTCTCTGAGCACTACTCAATTCGTCCTACACAAGTGTCGCCCTATTTAAGTATTTTCATTCGCCACGCATTGAATTTACTCATATTCTAACGTTTTTTGTTGGAAGAAATCTTATTGAAAACCTGTCTGAGTTTGAGAGCTATGTAGTGCCAGGCTACCGGCAAAATGATACATATCGCAATACGTAAAAGTGATACACAAATCTGTTGGTGAAACACAGGTACTTTCTAAAATAATAAAACAGCTTTCTATATTTGTGTACAAAAGAGGTTTCGTCAAACTGGTAATTTATATACATAACCTACAGTCCCACACTGTTCTGCTGCATGTTGGATCCTGATCAGATGCCGACTTACAAAGGATATTTAGATTTAATAAAAAAATAATACACCTGCTCATATGCCTTGTTCATTTCAATGCCAAATCAGATTCAGAGTTGACAATTCTTTAACTTAGATATCACAATATTATTAATATTTTACATAAAAACACTTGGGGAAACTCTGATCATTGTCTATTTCGATTTCATCCAGGGTTTTCCTTGACGCTCAAATCTGTGCGTTATGGCGCAACTTTTGACTGAATGACCCCTAAAAATAAATACAGTGTGTTACATTAAATGCTATCTCTATCCTTACTATAAAAATATAGGTAAAAGTATGCCTGAATAACTCTGATTGATTATGAAGATTGATCAAATTTGAAACACTTCTCAAAAATAAGTTACAAAAGAAGAGCACTGTATAATCTTGATTTAAACATTCATACCTCAAGAAATAAATTTGTTGCAAACTGCCATCCTATTACATTACAGTCAAGACTGTCAAATCCGACCTTCCACGGGACCTAAATAAAAAGGTCACATATGACAGGGAGTCGTTAAATACAGTCTCAAAGAAATATGAATAGCTTCGCACCTAGCGAACTCTCACGTACCTTAGGAAAAGGTGTAATACTTTATGCAATGGATTCATTTCTATAATTTAATACATGTACATTTATAATACAGTATAGCATTGACAACATAATACAATGCATTGTATACGAGGCCTATAGTCCATCTCAAGTGAAATTTGAGCTACATGTACTTTCGTTTTCAGCAAACTCCTACAGAAAGTATTAAGGGCACAGGATTCTTCGTAAATATATGCACAAATCATCATCGTATACGCAGTGTTGTTTACGTCCAGTTTGGCGCAGAAAAAATAATTTTCCCTAACCTATAGATTCAATAACAGCCATTGAGAATTCGAAAGGACTAGCTTGTGTTCTGTTTTTTCAGACTTGAAAATTGGGTTCAACGCTTCTAATTATAGACCATTGAATTTCCTAAATGCGCTATGTTTATCATCCAATCGTTACGCCAGTAACAGGTGCGCGCCCACTCTCATCCAATCGTTACGCCAGTAACAGGTGCTTGCCCACTCTCATCCAATCGTAAGGCGAAGACAAGAACGCTAAATTGGCATTCGGAACTTTCGCACTTTATCCTTGTACAGATGTAAGCTACTTACAGGTCGATAAGTTCTTCGTCGACCCAAAAACTTCTGAAGAACTTCGAAAAGTCGTTAAATACAGGAAAATCTGTAAGTCGGGACCACAAAAATACGGTCGCTTGTCGCGTAAGACAGGGAGTCGCCTAATTCAGTCTATTTATATAGGAAAATGTGTTGGGTAGGACGAAACACGGTCGTATATGACAGAGAGTCGTTTAATTCAGGGGGTCGCTCAGGCAGTCTAGACTGTACCATCTGCATTAATTTAAGGTTCCATCTGTCTACAGAAAAACCTAAGAATCATCTTTTGAATAATAATGGAACCCTTTA
>JAULCE010072436.1:0-13070 GCA_032359355.1 Macoma nasuta | reverse complement strand
TAGTCCCCACAACCCCGATACGAGTGTAAAAAGCAATACAATTGTAATAGTGGTGCAGCTTAAAAGATCGACAAATTCGGATTTCGAGTTATCGAATGTCGAGTTATCGAAAATTCACTGTACATTTGATTGAAGCTGAAATGATTTTGTCATTGCAAAAAACGGTACTCTGTGTTATTGTCTCCAGCAGTAATAGAAACAAACGCCATGTTGTCTAGACGCCAGTTCAGCGGGTGTTATATTGCCATTATTCGGAATTTAATTGTCACATGACACTTTACGATTTGCGTTGTGTGACGAGTCAGATCAGGGGTCATAACATGGCGATGGCTGTCGTGACAATAAACAAAAAGTATTCAACACTTTTCGTAGACTTTAAATACACGCAATATCAGTGGAAATACCTATATAGCGCCAGTGTAGTACTAAATTGCTATTTATCAAAATGACACATACGTCCTTTTAGAAAGATATCGACGATAAGTCTGCACAAACTGACACGTTAATTCCTAGGACGGCTTATGGTCATAAAGTGGAATATGAAAGATAGAACTTCCGCAATATAATGTCTGTCGATAGCATAAATCCATGATTTAGTATCTTATATCAGTAAACATTTGTTATGACATCAATAATAGTCTTAATATTTTTAACAGCTTTATACATCTTTCACACTTTCCTCCAAATAATACTTTACTTATTCACAATAAAAGTATATGATGAATATAAACATAAACTTAGACACACATTTTGAACGGTTTTGAAAATATTGTGGACTGATTTTCGATGTTTTCAACGGTCATCTTCTAAAAATGCAAATATTTGGCGTAAAGGGTTGATTTTCTCCGGGCCGAATTGGCAGCAAACGACTGACACAAATTACAGATGAACTGTTTCAAGAAATGTAGAACATATATTTCAATGCAAAACGTTTGGCTTTTCGATGCATCTTTATATTGGGCTAGACATGTTGTAATGGCAAAGTTTGGGAATGAGCTGTTCGAGATGGTACTGTAAGGTGACATTTTGCACCAAGAGAAAAGAACGGTATGAAGTACGAACCGTGGTCATATTTTCAATGTATTATGCTTACCATTGACCTAAGTAGAGTATTTTGATATTGGATGTGCAGTATTTTAAAAAAAACGTAACAGGAGTGTATCTGTATCTTTCTTGGGAAAATTCTATTTTCACATAGGTCGAGGGACTTCAAAATCATATTAATAAGCTTCCCCGTAATGTCGGTGCCGAATATTTCAAAAAGATGCTTGGCTGTGAAGCACGATCGCACGTTGTTCATTATATACCATGGTAATGTATACACACTATACCTCATTTACTATTGCTCTTTTAATGATTACATTAACCCGTATTCGGCTATTCACGACTTTAGTCATTCTTCAAACACCTTGAATCCAGATCAAACGCCGAGTGACTCGGCGTCTGATCCGGGTTCAAATTGTTTGAATCTCGGTCAATTGTTTCACAAATTTTCAACGGAATCGGATGAAGTTTGAAAGCAGATGAGATTTTGAGCAGACGCCATTTTTCGTAGCAGAATCAGAGTCAATACCGTCATCTGATCTTCTTCTGTGAAACTAACACTGATCTGTTGGAAAAATAATATTGGGACTCGTAGGACATAAATGAATCATTAATGTGTTTCTATTTTCTATCTGGGATTGTATTCGTATTTTCAATTTGTAAAGTCATATTGGAGGAAATTATATCTGTGTTACATTGCCGCTGTCAACAGGATGAAAGTGACGAGTCTTAAAGAGAATTGGACAATGTTAAAGTATTAATTATGTTTACAGGAACAAACACTACACCTTGTGTTCTATGTTTGTAGGCTAGAAGCATTGTATGTTGCTTAATGCGTATGTCATTAGACTGTTTGCTGGAGTCTTATCTGCTCCTTGGTTTTGGCAACTGTACTTAACTGAATATATTCTAGCGCTAATCGTTATAACTTATGCTTATATATACTAACGGAAAACCGCTTGGCGATATGGTTTTAATTTGATTTTCAATAGGCGAATTTAACCCTTCGCCTGCTGCGAAAATTGTCGTCTGCTGAAAATGTCGTCTGCTTCATTCTTAAATATCGTCCGATTTTCTTGAAATTTGGTGAACCTATTGTCTGAGTGTCAAACAAATTAACTCGGCGTCTGATCTGGATCAAAGCTGTTTGAATAATCACCTTAGTCGCGAACAGCAGGCTAAGGGTTAATTCATCTACAGTTTTTTCGTTGGCCGACGCCAATTGATGATTATTAGTTTGAAACAATATTTTGACCAACACCAATAGATCACAACTGTCAAAACACGGTTAGCCATTCATTTAAAGACATGCAGAAGGTTTCAATGTTAAGCGTTGTTCAATGCAAAGGGAGGTAATTTGCAAATGTGTCATTTTCAACTAAGTGCTGCACCTACAGAAAAGTAGCATCCCCAGTTTTAGACCGTTTTTGTTTTGTTTTTCTGACTATTTTTGCACACATCGAATAAAAAGTCTGGCTGATCTGTGGTCAATTTGTGAAAATATTTCCAAACAAGCTGTTTATGGAAGGGACGGTAAATCTAGACGTGAATTGAGTAAAATGGCGCTCAATCATCTCAGACTTATTCGTGAGCGTCTAGGCTAATTTGATTTTGCAAAAAATAAAATGATCACTCATAGCAAGGCAATATACTCCGACTCAAAGTATGTCTCTAAACTTTATTCCTTTAGTATATAATATAATATGTGTTCATTTCCGAGATTTTTTAATTCTATATAATTTCTATACCTTCGCCAAAAAAACTTAAATGTGTCAGTTGTAATTGGTTTTGGATCAAGAAGTTGATCGAAATAAATAGCAGAAATAATTTAATAATTTTTGGCTTTTCCGAAAACCCTAATTTTCGAGCATAACTTTGTTACAAACAAAGAAGTAGAAGACTGCGTCTGATCTGGGATTGCAATGACTGGAAAGATGTTTTGAGTCTCCTATGGCGGTGAAAGGGTCCAATATAGGAAAGTGCTACATAGAACTTGTTTGATAACTTTAAAAGCCTCATGTACAATGTAGTCACATACAAAAACAACATTCGAGCCTCATTATTTTCACCTCGGTTAAGTCGAAAATACACGTTTTTACGTCGTGGATACTTGCTGAACTTTGGGGGACTAATTTAATCAGTTATAATTACACGAATTTCAAAATAAATATAGACCCACCGATTTAGCCAGTATGAGTTTTGACTGTACTTTTAACTAAACGACATTTTAGCTTTCAACACACAATATGTGGTCAAAAAGAAAGTATCAACCGGGCTCGAAACCTAATCAGGCATTTGACAGTTGCATCGGAAACATATGATTTTAGTTTTGCTTCCTAAAGGCGCAGTCACAAATAGTTTACGACCTGTTAAAGATCGCTTGCGACCACAATGTATCATGCGATATTTAACAGATCGTGCCACAGTCGCATGTAGTATACGCGGGTAGTCTTGGCTAGTCTTGTGTTAATTTGGGAGGTTTTATGTCGCAGGCAATCGCCACGATTGTGTCCGACCGAAGATAGCTCTAAGCCGCAGGTGATCACAAGTAATCGCAGCCCCATGTTGGACTGGATCATTACTTTCTATATTATTCCATAGTTTGCTTTTCACGACTGTGGTGACTATTCAAGCAGCGTGTATCGGGATCAGAAAATAGGTCCAATACGTTTTAGGAAATGAGTACGATATTTAAAAAGGAAACAAACGTCAATTCTAAAGCAGACAACAAATCTTGGGCTTAGTGCAGTATGGTTGTAACTCCTTCACATTTGTGAAGGAGTTACAACCATATTGCACTAAGCCCACGAAATATCGCAGCAGGTTAAGTGCTACCTTATTTATTTTTTAAATGCATTAGTGTATACCACCCGAAATCGATTCGGGCGTTTCCTTTATTTTGTTAGATGATATCCACTCGATGTTATACGAGATGTGTCTTACTTGTTTTCGAATACACAGAGTGATATTTTCCACTTATTTAAGTCAATTACCTCACCAGTCACCACTTATTGAACCTGATTGAAAAGTCCTATTAGACGCGCCAGTAAAAATATCATTTCCGACAAAACCAGCTGAACCATGTGTAGATAGTTTGTAAAGTATCCTCTGATGAACAAACAATCTCTACATGCTTGACACATGAATTTCCATCACTTACTTATGTCACTTAATGACTGTTATGCATTGGGGATTGTCAACATATCAAAGGGTATAATATTTCAAACGGTTCATGTTGTTTCAACTTCGCTATCCATGTTTAGTATGGTATGGAATGGTTCTTATTTAACACTTTGAAATATGATACTGTTTTCCTGTATTAAAACATTGAACTTCGGCATGAATCTAAAAGTCAAAGCTTTGAACATTGTTAGATGTGTTTTACTTGTCACACATGCGTCATTATTAAGTTGATGAACACCCGTGAAAATTTCGCTCGTTACTCCATAGATATGCACGTAGACGCCTCTGTTACCGTTGACTATTAGAACATTCTGAGAGATGGATCATTTGCTCATTATGCTCCATTTTCCACACGATGTTTTCAAAGTGACTCAAACTTCTGCAGCTGGGCCAATGCGAGCTTAATTACAGCTCAGCAATGAAGTATGGCATCTTATACTTTATTACGTATATACAAAGTCTCTATACTATCATAATGCAGATGCATAAACATTAACTGGTTGTTTATTAAACAACACTCTGAGACAGTATTATTATGAAAGTATTACAAACTATCTATACATGGTTCCGCCTTAATTTGAACCAGTGTGTTTGTAATGTCGGTGCATAAGTAGCATTTTTTCTGTTTTAGCGACTTGTACATTACATTCTTACGACAATTTAGCTTAATCATCATGGTTAGCTATTGGATGTGGATCTTGTGGGGTGTATTTGACATATATTGCATGATCTATTTTCTACTTTCAATATCCGCTACATAAACCTTTACTCCAAATGCGTTTTAAGACTCGTTTACAAATAGCGGCATTGTGTAAGAGAGAGGAAAAATCAATTTTAAATGACTTTTGAATGTTCCACTGCTCACAATGTTTACAATAGTCATCTGTTACAGATGTGTATCTATGGAGTAAAGAGCCATATCGTGTGTTGAAATAAAATGATTCGTCTATGTTCAAATAACATGATTAATATCATGTTCAAGCTACACATGTTTGGGATTTTTCAGACATTTTAACCTTATAAATTCAATTTCGCTTTAAGACTAACGGGTAATTGTACTGGTACTGGTTATAGTTTTCGATTTCGATATAAGCATTTGTTGTAGGTTAGGATGCTAATGTTGTCTTATTGATTGCAAAGTTACTACATTGTCTTATAAACCGACATATAATTTGTCAAGCGGAGAATAATTATGTTTGCAGATGGCAACAAACTTGTAATCAGTACGTGAAGTTACATTATAATTATGTAATCTTTGAAGCCCATTTCCAGAGTCATGTCAGAACATCAATCATACAATATAATTAAGATACACGACCGACATCGATAAGCACGGATTATGAAATGCAGTCAAACCTGTCTTGAGCGGCATTAAATAAAGTCTTTTATCGACTAGTATTGGCAGGTGGTTACTTAATTCAGACTGGAAGAAATGCAAAAAGCTCTATTAAGAGCTTTCTGCATTGCTTTCAATCTGCATTAAGCGACATCTTGTCTGTCCGACCACGAATGCCTCAATTTTGAGAGACCGCATAATACAAGTTTGACTGTACAGTCGTGTTCGTTATGTCGAAGTCGTGGATATCAATTTAAATAATTCGAAATTATGAAAATAACCCCCTCAACTCCGACACGTATCCATAAAACAGAGCAACTTTGAATTGGTTCAGAATTTGGTTTCGTTTGTATGCCTTCGACTTACCCGCGTTCGAGATAACGAGACCGATTGAACTTAAACATGAATCAAGAAATGTTTTTTTATGAATATCATTGTGTATTTTACATTTGATTAGCAAACCTATAGAATAAACAAATATACAGACTCAAACCAGCTCACACGCAGTATAACCGCTTTCTTCTCTGTAAAATGTCAACCAAATGTGCGTGTTAATCCGAGTACAAGCTATATGACACCCAGATAAACAAAATCACAAAAATTAAAGAGAATGGGACAAAGTTAAAACATTTAATGCAGATCAATTTCTCATAACGTCTAATTTTAATTTGTTATTTCCTTGATAAGGAGATAATCAAAGCGTGCTGGGAGTCAATCTATGAAAACATGTGGTGTCTGCGAGCTCCTCCTACAGCACATGTATAGCCAAGCTATAAGCAGATATCATTGGTGGTAACATCAATTGTATAATGTAACATCGTCATAATATATAAAATTATAAAGAGATTCATTCTCTCGCTACCAGTGTCAGTTGATTACTCTTATTTATTTTCCACGCATAGGCATTCATTATTACTTCGCTTTCTCTCAGTAATTTTGAAGAGAAAAAGGAAGCATGTCCAACAAGCAAAGACTGTTTGATATTAGTAAAGATCGACATAAATCCAGTGAAATACGAATACCTTAAACTCTTTCAATACCTTTATCCTACTTCACAGTTTCTATTTGGTAGCCAAATTTAACCCTTTACTCCACTTATTATAGCATTCGTATTGTAGGTTAGGGTGCTAATATTGTCTTATTGATTGCAACATATTACACTGTTTAATAACACACTTGTTATCTGTACGTGAAGTTGCATTATGATCATGTTACATGTATCTGTGAAGACAAGTCCCTAGTCATATAATAACACCAATCGTACGAAATAATTACGATATACAACATACATCGCTATGCACAGACATTATAATACCTTCGAGTCTCGTAAAGTCGAAGTCGGGGGACTGTTATTTTCAGTTCGTCTTAGTCAAATATTCCCCAAAATTTCGACCTGTATCCACAAGGCAAAAAAAACTGATATTTTGTTCAGAATATTGTTCGACGTATCCGAATTCGAGATAACAAGGTTGAGTTGTAGTTGAATGTTTCAGGAGTTTGAAAGTTTGTTTTACAGTTGATTGAGGCTGAAATGCTTTTGTTATTGCAAAAAGAGGTATTCTGTGTTATTGTCTCCAGGAATATTAGAGACAAAAGTTATTTTGTCTAGACGTTAGTTCAGCGGGTGACATTTTTCGATTATTCCGGATTTAATTGTCGCTCGACACTTTACGACTGACGTTGTGTGACGAGCCAGATCAGGGGTCATTAAATGGCAATTACTATCGTGACAATAAATAAAACGAATGCAACACTATTCGTAGACGCAATATCAGTGAGAATACCTGTACCGGTATAGCGTCATTGTAGTACTAAAGTGACATTTGTGCCATTTATCAAAATGGCACATGCGTCTTTCTAGAAAGATATCGACAATAAGTCTGCACAAACTGACACGTCAATTCCAAAAGGGCTTATGATCATAAAGTGGAATGAAAGATAGAACTTCCGCAATATAATATCTACCGATAGCATAAATTCATGATTTAGTATCTGATATCAGTAAACATTTGCAATGATATCAATAATAGTCTTAATATTTTAATAGCTTTACACATCTTTCACACTTTACTCCGTAAAATAGTTCACAACAAAAGTTTATGATGAATACAATCGTAAACAAAGACAGTAACGGTTTTGAAAATAGTGTGGAATGTTTTTAAATGTTTTCAACGGCCATCTTCTACAAATGCGTATCTTCGGCGAAAAAGATTGGTTCTCTCCAGGCCGAATTGGCAGCAAACAACTGACACAAATTGCAGATAAACTGTTTCAAGAAATGTAGAACATGAAATTATATTGCAATGCAAAACGTTTGACTATTCGATGCGTCTTTATACTGGGCTGGCAAAGTTTGGGAATGCGCTGTTCGAGATGGTGCTTTAAGGTGACATTTTGCACCAAGAGAAGAAAACAGTATCAAGTACGAACCGTGGTCATATTTTCAATGTATCCTGTTTACCATTGACCTAATTAGAGTATTTGGATTTTGGATATGCAGTTTTAAACAAAAACGTAACTGTGGTGTATCTTTCTTTGGAAATATTCTATTTTCACATAGGTCGAGGGACTTCATAATCATATAATAAGCATTCCCGTAATGTCGGTGCCGAAGATTTAAAAAAAGATGCTTGGCTGTGAAGCACGATCGCGGGGTTTTCATGATATACCATGGTAATGTAAACACAATACCACAATTGCTATTGCTTTTTTCATGATTACATTAACCCGAATCCAGCTATTCACGATTGTAGTCATCATTCAAACATTTAGCATCATGATCTAACCCCGAGTAACTCGGCGTCTGATCCGGATTCAAAATGTTTGAATATCGTTAAATTGTTTCACAAAATTTCAACCGAATGAGCAGACGCCATCTTTCGTGGCAGAATCAGAGTTAGTGCCGTTATCTGATCCTCTTCTGTGAAACCAACACTGATCTGTTGGAACAAAAATATTGGGACTCGGCGGACATGAATGAATCATTAATGAATGTGTTTCTATTTTCTATCTGGGATTATATTCGTATTTTCAATTTGTAAAGTCATATTGGAGGAAATTGTATCTGTGTTATATTGCCGCTGTGAACAGAATGGAAGTGTCAAATCTTAACAAACGACTACATTGGCTTGGTATAACAAGTACTACATACTTAATTGTTTGACTTCTTTGCCCGTCTCCTTGTTTTGCAAAATTCGACCGTTGTTGCAACCAGTGTTCGTAATCCGAATACAAGCTGTATGACATTCAAGGAGAATTGGACATTGTTGAAGTATTTAATATGTTTGCTGGAACAAACACTACAACTTGTTTTCTATGATTTGTAGGCTAGAAGCAATGTATGTTGCTTAATGCTAAATAATTAATGTTATTGAATTGTTTGCTGAAGCCTTATCCTCTCCCTGATTTCGGCAACTGTACTTGATTGAATATATTCTATTGTAAATCGTTGTAAAAGTAGGAAATAGATCATGCAGTCTAGCTCAAACACATCTTACCCAACCCCTCTTACAAGCTAACATAAAATGAAGGAATTATTGAGGTTAAAGACACAACAATTTCTACACCTGCAACAAAAACAAACGTAAGAACTATTAATGACGTTAGGCTGCAAAACCGAACCAAAACAAAACAAAGGGGAGAGGGGCATAATAATAATTAGAGATATCATGGTGTAAAAAACAATTATCAAGGTAAAATAAGGTCTAGCTGCCGCGCACATGAAAACATTATAAAAACAGCCAGAACGCCAAAATTAGCAAACATCTACACAAAAACAGAATAGCTAAGGTGAAGAGTTCAGAACAAACAAATAAGTTTTAACTAAATTAAGCAACTACACTATACCGGTTCATCGACATGAAAAACACACTAGTTCAAATTACGGCAAAAAGCAGAAAAGGGAAATATTTTGATGAAATAAGGCTAAGCTATATTTCAAAGTATCAACTAACAAAAACAACGTCGACAAGCCAAAAATAGTAACATACCACACGTACACTTACATGGCACTGGTTCAAGTTCCGGCAAAGAGTCAGAAATCAGGCTGAAAACAAGGCTCTATAGCTGTTCAAAATGTAATTTCAAGTGTAAAAAGCCTATAAGTACAAATAAGAAACTAACTGGTTCAAGTTTCTGCGAATAAATGAGAAACAGACTGAAACATTAAAGCCAAAAAGCTAATAATGACTTTTTAAAAATGGCAAGTCAGCTAAAATTAGCAACATTCTACACTGATACTAAATCATACTGATTAAAGTTTCGGCGAAGAATAAGGAATAATATAGTTAAATATTTAGGTCGTTAGAATGTTAGACAATTAATGTGCAAGTAGCTAATATAGTAATATACAACATTCATCACCGACACTGAAATTATACTGGTTCAAGGTTTGGCGGACAAAAAAGATATTGATTCAAAAATGAGGTTTTATGTCTTGAAAATATAAAAATCATTAATGGGCAAGTAGCTAATAAAGCCACATACCACCACAACGACACCAAAATCACACAGTTGCTTACCGGTATAATGTAATTATTCGTTAACGGAGATTTCGTAACTATACATACAACAATCTTGCAGATAGACAGAGATGTGCGTCAATATTTCTTTCGATATAATTTCTATGATCTTAACCCTTTCGCCACGAAATTTAAAATGTGTCGGTTGTAATTGGTTTTGGATCAAATATTTAAACGAAATATATATAGCAGAAATAATTTAATAAACTTGGCTATTCCGAAAACTCTAATATTCGCGCTAAAATTTGTTGCAAAATATTGCAATCCGTTTTCCGGCGTCTGATCAGGGACTGTACTGACTTCAAAGGTGCATTGAATCTCCTGTGGCGGTGAAAAAGTCAAAATAGGAAAGTGTCACATCCAATTAGTTTGATGACTTTAAAAGCCTCATATACAATGTAGTCACAGACACTAATTACATTCGAGCCTCATTATTTCAAACTCGGTTAAGTCGAAAACACACGTTTTTACTTCGTGTTGTGTTGAAGTTTGGGGGACTAATTTGATCAGTTATAATTACACGAACTAGGTTTAACCAGTATGTGTTTTGACTGTAGTTTAATAAAACGGCATTTTAGCATTCAACACACAAGTTGTGGTCAGAAAGAAAGTATGAACCAGGCTCAAAACCTAATAAGGCATTTTACAGCTGCATCGGAAACATATTTTAGTTTTTATTCCTAAAGGCGCAGTGACACATAGGCTTACGACCTGTTAAAGATCGCATGCGACCACATGAACCCATAGTTTGCTTTTCACGCCTCTGGTGACTATTCAAGCAGCGTGTCTCGATATCAAAAAATAGGTTCAATGCGTTTTAGGAAAATAGATTGATATTTAAAAAAAGAAACAAAGGGCTAAGTGTTATTTTATTTATCTTTTAAATGCATAAGTTTACACTACTTAAAATCGGTTCGGTCGTTCCCGATATTTGGTAGATGATATCCACTCGATGTCATACGAGATTGG
Organism: Macoma nasuta; assembly: GCA_032359355.1. Lineage (NCBI taxonomy): Eukaryota > Metazoa > Mollusca > Bivalvia > Cardiida > Tellinidae > Macoma > Macoma nasuta. Next base: position 2,018 of record JAULCE010072436.1, on the reverse strand, counting down.
TCTTACTTATTTGATTTTTCGATTACACTGAGTGATATTTTTCCGATTGTTTTAATAAATTACCTCACCACCCATTGAGCCTGAATGAAACGTCTGGGTGCGTGGCTGTTTGTTTTGTATGTGGTGTGTCCTGCTTGACCTTTTTGTTTACTTTCAGATAGCTTTTAATCAGATCGTATGCCATACAGTTAAAGCAGATTTATCGATTCGAGTCGGCTTATAGTCGGTTCCGATTAAGATTAAAGCATTCGTATTGTAGGTAAGGGTGCTAATGTTGTTTTATTGATTGCAAAGTTACTACATTGTCTTATAAACCTACATATCATCTGTCAAGCGGAGAGTAATTATAAAGATGGCGACACACTTGTAATCAGTGCGTGAAGTTGCATTATAATTATGTAATATGTGAAGCCCAGTTCCGAGTCATGTCAGCAAATCATTCATACAAAATAATTACTATTTTCAACAAACATCGATAAGCACGGACTGTGATAATTATTTAAAATCGAAGTCGGGGAATATTAATTTAATCAACTCGAATTTATAAAAAATAATCCCCTCAACTTCGACACGTATCCACAAAGCAGCGCAACTGTGATTTGGTTCATTTTATGGTTTCGTGTGTATGCCTTCAACCTACCGAGGTTCGAGATACCGAGAACGATTGAAGTTGAACATGAATAAAGAAATGTTGTTATGAATGTAAGGGTGTATTTAACCTTTTATTGGCGCAGTTTAAAAGCCAACCTATATAACAAACAAAACATAGAATAATGCCAGCTCACAGGCAGTGTTGCTGTTTTTTCAGTAAAATGAAAACTGACACTAAACAAAACATGTGTTTGTACTTGTAAAATTGCTTTTTGTTTCGTGGTTTCCTAAAGTGTTAGAACACAAAAGATGTTTTGTCTAGACGCTAGTCAAGCGGATGAAATATTTCCACAAATCCAGTTTTAATTGCCGCAAAACAACACTTTATCACTGGCGCTGTGTTACGAGGCAGATCAGGGGTCATAAAATAGTAATTTCTCTTGTGGAATTACGCAAGACATAACATCATTTGTACACTGTAAACACATTTTAGCGTAAGATGTTAATGGTCTACGGGCCAAACAACACACGATTGAAACTAACTACAAATAAGGTATTGAAAATTATGTTGGTGCTATACTCTTAAATATGTGATAAAAAGTATAAAACACTCGTTGTTTGGAATGAGATTTTTGTAAACTCGTCTAAAATAATAAAAAATAGACTCGTTTAAGAAAAGCTTATCTCAAACGACAACTCGTGTCAGATCCTATATACGCCATACCAGTGTCAAAGATTTGAAACAAAATACACCCTATATACTTATGCTAATTATCCCAACAAAGAGCTTATTACTCATAGGGAAAACGTGTTTGCTGGAGAAGAGTAAGCAATAGAAATATTTTAACTCTTATAGATAGAGGATATTGCATAATCGGTCATTCAATATGGAACTTATTAAACGAGTTTCCTAAAATTGATATAAACTAGCCTTGGCGAGTCTTTATCGATTATTAGTAAACGAGTTTAATAAATTCTATATTGAATGACCACAAATGTTATATTATATTTATATTATAAATTCAAACCCGATGATTATTAGCGCTAAACACATATAACGTCGCTATATAGTGCGGTCATTTTACCGCTATTTATAATGAAGTTAATTAGCATAGTTATATTACTAGTTATATATTGAAAACATATATAATGACGTGATATCACGCTGACGACGTCATTTATGATATAAAAATTATATTCCTATCCGTTTTCTGGCTAAAATATCGGCGTTATCAATCAGCCGAACACAACTCGTCGGAAAGCTTTTCCGTATCATACTAGTATTCCGTGTTGAAAATATCGGAAAACGCGAGTACCGAGTGTAGTTGTATTATATGACGTCATGACATGGTTGAAGCGTTCCATGCGTGTAGATATGTTATTCATAAAATACTATGTTACTGTTGTATCAACACATCCGCAGTTCT
>JAULCE010072325.1:0-13071 GCA_032359355.1 Macoma nasuta | reverse complement strand
AGCGGCTAGGACGATGTTTCTATTTTCATCGTTGTTTTTTGTCATGTGATAAAAAGAATCTTACATTCGTTGTCAATGGATATCATATTTTATCAAACTCGTTCTAGAAAATGTTATTAAACTCGCCAGAGGCTCGTTTAATATTATTTTCCCGAACTCGTTTGATAAAATATGATATCAAATGACAACTTATGTAAGATCCTCTATATCTCGTTTGTTAAAACTTGACAGTGAAACACATGTCAAATCAATGAATTTCGTGATATGACAGTTCTGTAGCGTGAATAAATATTTATGTCCATTTAATTACCTTTTTAGCTATTTGCCCGTCATGCGCGACTTAAATCACCATTGAAAACAGTACAATCCCAAATATGTCACCGTATTCCTTATGCAGCATAACAGCGTATGGTAAATTATTTAAGCCTATATTAAAATGGTGTGATTAATTCTCCTTAGTTCTACCCTAAATTTGCTAATTTAATTTGTCTAAATGTTTATTGTTAACATGTTGTAATTGACTACCTATATGATTTGTTTTCCAAAAGAGGGCTTGCTAAGATTACTCCGATACATGTATGTCTTTGTCCAAACTTTTCAAATAAAGTTTCATTAAACATCTTCTTTTGTGTTTTCATTTTTAAACTACAGAAACTCATTTCTAGGCCAATCCGTTATATGTGTGTTTATATTTTCTAGATAAAGTAACCGTAATCACGCTGTGGGAGTTTCTCCAATTCATGATAAGTTTATCATAAATCAGAATTGGAGATAAAACTTTCGAAAACTTTGCGGCTGAACTACATCAGTATTGTCAGCAATTCATGTACTATTAGATGAACCCGAAGCTGTCGTATTACTCTCTGCTGTGTGTATTGATTACTTTGACCGAATGTGTAAGATCCCGAACATAAAAGTGAAATGCGAATTTACTGTAACTGTGCATTAAACAAAATCAGTGTGTCAGCATAGCTGATGTGAAAATGCCTTAATTAAAAACTATCGAAGACTGATCTGCATACAAACTTACATGCGAGCACACATGACCGATTAAGATTAACTTAACACAACATACGATCGTTGAAGATCAATTCGATTTCAGGCAGATTTTTGTGCACGCTCCAAAACATGTCTACGACCAAAATCAATCGCGCGACCACCTAAAGGCATTTTCATATCAGTCGTGTGAATTTTCTGTCGTACGATTTCGCAGGCCGTGTGGCTGCATAGTGTTTTCAGACAAATTCGCAATGCAGCTAGACAGGTCCAATTCGCAAAGAAAGTGCGCTTGTCGAAAAATCTAGTTTGTCGCCCTAGGACAGCCTTGAGACTTTTGTAAAAAGGTATTGCGGCTAGCGATGTTCCCCAAACGTGTTGGCATAGGCAGGTTTGCGGCTGTCTCAAGGCTGGTGTGAAACAGGCGTAAACACTATCCACGACTACCTACGATTACCTAAGACTACTTGCAACTATAACACGATCTGTTTTTGACCCTATGGTTGGACAATTTAGCAGGTAATCTTTAACACGTCGTAAGCCCATGTGAAGTTTAGCCTTAAACTGTAGTATCATTTTTATTGCAGATATTGTTGTCAAGCAAATTGAGACTAGCCAACAGCCAAGAGCTTAACGACAAGCCAAATGAACCGTCAAAACATGAAGAGTGGTGGGAGACCGAGATAGACCTAGATCAGGACAAAATAGCCAATCCAAACATGTGAGTTTTTCTGATTGAATTAACCGTTTCCTCCACAAGCTATGTGTAGACTTATCCGGACAAAACTAATCGGGCGGAAACTTAAAAAACAAAGCAAAAGGAAACTGTCATTTCTAATTTTTATTGAAATCATTATAGGAAATGGAACATTTGCTCGCTAAGCAAATGCTTTATTTCCTTCAATGTTTTCAATAACAATCCGTTACAGAGGTTCTAAAAGGCGCCTGTGTGGAGGTTTTCTGGCACAATAATAATTAGTTCCAAACTTATTTATGATATGGTGTGTCTGCAATAGTCCTCATTGGATATTAATACTATTTGGGGAAAATGCTATGGTAGATGCGTATATAGTCCATAATTATACTTTAATACTTTTTTTTTAATTCAGATTTACGTAAGAATACGGTTTTTAAACTAAACTTAAAGACAATAAGAATAATTGTGTGATAATTTCCATCTCCACGACGGTTTAATGTTATAGCGTATATCTTATTTTGTATAAATGAACCCAACGCTTCCATATATTTGCCATAAAGATGGTTGACTTTAGTTTACGCCACCTACAAGCCATTCGAACTTCTCCGCACTTATATTATTGTGTTCAACACCAGCGTATCTTGGATTCTATTCAGTAGTGCATATGTTTTATTCTTTTTATATTGAATATAAGTATACCGATCTTCAAAATATGCGTTAAAAACTATTGTATTTGTTCGCATATAAACACACTGCTTATATTATAGATACACCTCTGTGTCAGAAGAGTACTACCGTGACCAGAAAGATGAACGTCAGAGAATAAAACGACGGACGAGAGCGTTCATATTACTTGGTATTGCAATTCTGGCAATTCTAGCCTTTGGGACTGCACTTGTCATCCACTACTTCTTCATTCCATCCGGTATTTGTTTCTGTTTTCTATTGTTTGATTGACAGCTAATAATATGGTACTTAATGAAATTGCAAACAGTACAAACCGACACAAGAGGCTATAAAATCTGAGTATGACGATCCTGAAATAGATAGAATGACATCGACATCAATGTCGATAAATAACAAATCGATATATTGCTTACAATGTCATAAACTATTCTGTCCTTGCGAAGCTAATATTTATATGCGTATTTAATTCTTTCTTCCTCTGATATACAGACATTTGTAGTTTTATGCATGTAAAGCTGTTGAGGTTTTAGGACGCAGGTAATAGCGTAATACCGTTATACATGAACATAGATCTACACGACATACTTTAGCCTGAAAGATGTGAATGCAGTATCATCGCCTCCACTTAATGAGAATCACATCACTCAATTTTTCTGAGTGGTCAAACTACATGTATCTCATTATGATATGCATGAGGTTTGACCATTCAGAAGAATTGCCTGATCGTAGTAATCACAATATAGACTTTGGTGAGGACGAAAAAAGCATTCGCATAAATAATACGATTTTATAATGGTTCATCAGTAAACTACAGTGATTATTGTTTCTATATAAATATAGAGAGTTATTGGTACATATATTTCAGATGAAGACCTATCTTCCAATGTTAACATATCCCTTAGTGAAAATATATCGGCCCCTGAAACTGGCACCTCAGGTAAGCCATGGTTTTAATTCAGTAGCGATCAAGGTTTCAGACAAAATTGTGTTTTGCGCCTTCTATCGAATCGTTTATGATAAATTGAACATATGTACCAACAATTCAGATCCAGTTCTATTGCATGCAAATAATTTATCAGTTATATAGAAGACCGTGGTGTATTTAGTTTTCTCAAGCAGAATTTTTTTAAAAATATATTACAGTCTACATTAATATAATGAATGAGATGTGAAGTGAACAAATATACAGTCGAAACTCGTTATGTCCTCTATGTTGACGGGGCTATATTTATAAACTCATATTACCCGAAATCCGAATTGAAGTCAACCTTCGGGGAAAACTGACTAACTAGAATACTTACTAACTTCGACATGTCTGCACAAAGCAACACCATTTGTTTTGGTTCGGATTATACTTCGATTAAAGCATAAATTCGATTGTAGTGTTCTCTACGATCTATCTGTGAATCTGTGTCTATCTATTTCCTACGATAAATTACTTAACCGAGTTCGATATAGCCACTGTTTCTTTTATAATTCCCCGTAGACCCATACAGAAAACAGCGTCTTATAGGGTAATTTGAACAATGCTTATATTGACAAACACTTTCCAGAAACTACCTTTGTTCTCTTTTAACTCAACATACAGTGCCTGATCCACTTTAACTTATCACATAGGTACAGAAACATATTAGCTGCGTATTTGAGGAATTAATCATATATATGTCACGAGTAAATACATTGTGACATCACTTGTGGAGTTTAAGTTTCATACCAAACTGGTTGTTATTTTAAATAAATGTTAAAGAGGCAACACATCCTTAATGTTGACTGAAGCCGTCTTATAGAATTACAAGCTTGTTCAAATCTTTCGTCAGCTTCATTGTTTTTAAAAATTCACAAACCCACTTAATGTTTGGCAAAACATATTGGCTGGATGTCAAACAGCTTGGGTCCGGATGAGACGCCGAGATAATCTGCGTCTTACCGGAAACCAGTTGTTTGCATATAACACTGTGGTTGGGGAAGGCAGTGAAGGGGTTAAGAAAATATGCAGCGTTGATCTAATCTGTGACAAAAGTTGGGAGTGTGTCCATGCGGTATGTTGTCTTTTCTTTCTGTATGTTATCTGTTCATCGAATGTACGTGTGTATAGTCTACTTATTTTAAAGGTACAACCAGCACACTATTGCCTACGAAGTTAGCAGCAGAGGATCTGCATACTCTTCTAAACGAATTCATTCCTAGAGAGAAATCGCATACAACAACAGACAAAACAGCTTCCAGTACAACACAGAGTAAGAAATTGAAATATTAAGATCAGTAGCCTATACAATGCTTAGATAATTAATTATTCTTTCAATGCATAAAGGCAATTTTACAAAGAAAACACAGCTTAGTAATTAACATGACAGAAGAAGTTTCTAACGCGTCTCTAAATTGATCTAGAAATATCGTAAATCATTTCAATAACAATACATTATACCGACATAAATAACAATGCATTTGGTTGAGAAGATTTAAGCGGCCTACGACTATAACCAATACATATATATAACGCTTCGGTATTAAGGATACCAAGATATTGATCACTTGCAATTGTATAGACCCCAATCAGGAAACAGTATTTTGACTAAGAGGGATATTCCTTTTTGAATGCTCTTTTAATAGTCCTAATGTGCATTTATAATACCTATTTTGTTTTTAATATTCTTTTTTTGCAGGACTTAAAACAACAAGCCATCATTTAATGACATCTTCATCTGACAAAACAACAACTGATGCTCCAGTGACATCTTTCCTTGATATGTACGATTTCTTTGCCGTTGACGATATTTTGTCCACGACAGAGTCGACTTCCATTGGCATAGAACATACAGAAGCATGGACAAGTGCTTCATCTGAAGCACAAGTTAACCAAACCATCAACGGAAATAAAAATGATACTACAGAAATTGGAACTATTACTAGGTCTGAGATTCCAAGCACAACAAACACAACGCTTTTATCCCACCTTCGTGGTGAAACGACAACATCTGGCGTGGTCACTGTCAATGAAACAGTGACAGATTCGGCTTCTACGAATGTTTTTACTACTACAGTTGAAATATTCACATCGGATCTGCCTGTAGCTGCCACCGACAATATTTCTGCATCCACTTATTCGGAACAACATACAACTAATCTAAACGCTACATCCACATCTGAGTACACAACCATGGGTCAATATTTAAATACAACAAGCATTCCAGTATCAACAACATATGACAAAATAACTAGCCAACTGCCGATTACGTCAGACGTTGAACGGCCAACGACACAAGAACACAATATTTCAACAGCTGTTTTAAATGCAACAACTAGCATTGATTTTGCAACAACAAAATTACAACCCAATACAACAAGTGGTATGCCTGGATTTACAGACTCAAATAAAACAACTGAAACATATTTTACGATTGAAACTACGACAGAAATTCAGAAACCTTTGACAACTACTGTTGGAAGACGAGCTCCAACTTCAGCATGGCTGACACGCACCCAAACCAATCTATCTGCAACCATGACTTACGCACCTAATACCACATCTTCTGGTTTACCAATCGAAACAACTAATGAGTTCATAACCACCACACCGGCAGTGAAAACTACGCTTCCAGAGAATTATAGTAAGTCCAATGAAATGCGCAACGTATAAACGACACACACAGCGTGAGTAATTTGCAATGCACATGGGATAGAACAATGCTTGGTTTATCGCTAAACTGCACTCGGACGCATGTTGTTAACACCCACGGGCCTTAATGATGACTGACAATCATTAATTGTATGCAGGTTTAAGTTATAGTTAATATAAATATGTAGATCTACAACAGCAGAGTGCTGTACACAGTGGTAGTTCGTTGCATACTTTTGATGTTTGTTTCAGCGTTTCCACCATGTCTCTGCATATAGTCTTAGATGGGAAAATAACATTGTTATATATTATGTAATCATAGTATTGTTAATCATTTCATTAGTATACGCAAATAGTCATAATTATTTCTGCAGTATTTTAATCCTATATTATACAATTCCGCTTTTATCCTCTTACTGTATTGTATAGATCCATTGCTGTTATAACTTCGTCAATCATGTTATTAGATACATACACCAAGGATAAATAGGTAAAATCGAGTTATGAAAATTATGATTGCTGAAGTTGAGTTTTATAAGTGATTCGCTGTATTTTGTTCAAATGTCTGTGCCCGACTCGTGGAAATTAACGATATTGAAAACATATGGACAGTCAGTTTACTAAAATTACGCTTTGTCTGTACAACAGTATTCAATTCTGCATTTAAAGGCTGTATTACATAAAATGATCCAATACATAAATTTGCAGGGCATCACTTTAAATGCTTCGTTTAAAGTTTGTTTTGGATGATACGTATCACATCTTGTTGGTTTCTTGGCAAATACAGATTCTCATCTTGGAAGAAATTCCCATTTGTCAGACGAACAATGCGATACATTCAATGAGAGAAGATAATACTTTAGCCTTGAAATAAATTATTTTATTTATATCTTCGTGGCTTCGTGTATTGTAAGTAAACCACTGATTGAGATGCTGCTGCTTTTTAATTGCTGCTACAAAATTATATGCGTTGATACTTTTCGAATTCTAATCATGCAATATAGATATATAACTTTCTTATTTTGTCGTTTGCAACATAAGACTGCATTTTATAATTTTATGCCATTTGATCAAACCTTTTTCGTGATTTACTAGTACAACAAATTTGCTACATTACTGCGATAGTTACTGTAATCGAGAGAAACGTATGCAATGAGTGTGTTCCTTAAGTTGGAACTTGGTCAATATTATTTGTTTCTCCATCATTATATATTTAATGGGATATCTAATAAGTTATTGAACATTTTTGACAGTTGGAATGTAAATAAAGCTTTTCAATAGCTATTTGTGACTGGGTTACGTTTTAATCTATTCAAAGCGCCATGATCAATGTGTAATATATTTAAAAATGGTGTTTCCATTATGTTTATTTTATTCTAGAGCTATAAGCAAGACTTATTGTCAAGTAAACTAATGGTTGCATACGTATATATCATGTATTCAAGTATGATAATTGTAATTGTAATTCATTACATTGTACATGTTGTTTCATTTTCAAAAATGTATTAATCCATAAATATGTAGCTATATTTAATAAAGGTAAGAAATTAACTCTTTGAGACAATCTAGTTATGTATCAAAAAGTCCTAACATATTTCTCGCTTGCAATTGGTAATTTGCTTGCAGCACATGCTTATTCGTTTAGATATTTCACGGCTATAGTCACATACATGCCAAACAGGACAGTCTCATAACACCGACCGCCCTGGTTCTGACTAGAACCGCTAGTGTCATATTTTTGGATCCTTCAAACAGTTACCTGAACATGACCTGAAAAAAATTGTACTCTCTAACATTCATCTTTTCCAACCTTTAGTCACTTTTCAGACGCAGTTGACAATTCCGCAATGAATGGGTTAATTAAAGTTAAAGTAACTTAGTTTTGCTTATAACCAAGTGTTGCTTGTTGCAATGCTTCATTAACACGCATAGAAATAGATAAACAGTCGAAACCCGTTATCTTGATAATGGTATAGTCGAATTGCTATGTGGCTAGTTTTGAAAGTTCGAATTATCCTAGATTCGAATTCAATTCTTACTTTGGCTAAAGTAAAGTAATAAGAATAGTCACACTAACTTCGACATAACGAGTTATGACCGCATTACTAATACAATAGACGCTAGGCAATTACACACTTTAGCATATTTTGAATTCTTTTAAACGATTACGGTAAAGGCGTGTTTATAAAGCATCGATGGTTTCAAATCATCTCAGTGATATCTTCTTGCGAAAATAAAAATAAATTAAACCTCCTTAGTCTATACTATAGTGAATGTCATTGGAAATACCATTGACTGCATTGTCATTATAATCTCGGAAATCATCAAGAAATTGTGAAATTCATTATCCCTTTCTTGGAGCCAAATTGGGACATAATGGTTTTTCATTGAATTAAGATGTCTGTATGTTACATTTTATAAGTATGAACACTAACCATGGCATGTCAATATACTCCCGCACACAACACTGATGTATTTACTTACTTCAATTACATTGCATGATCCTGTATACATTTTACCATGACAATATATTATATAAAGGATTGATATTAAACTATTGATTTCGGTTTTATGCCATAATGTTTCGTAAATACATTCAAATCCTCAAACAGTTTTGACCCTTGTGAAACGTCAGTTTGCAATGGTCATTCCAGATTCACACAAAGTGTAAAAACGCTTGTTCAACAAAAATAATAAATAACATTTAATCACTGACGTGTTGAAACCATCCTTGGTACAATGCACAAAGAAATCACGCAAAGGTGTGGTCACGGTTGTAATCACAGGTTTTTTTTCTGTTCTTATTGAACTTGTAATTGGCAAAACACTGTTAGTTGAAATGTTTCTACTCTACCCAATATTAGTAAATGAGCGCTGTTTTACGAAAGTCTACGAGCCTCGCTCAGTCGGTAGGTCGGTCGACACCTAGTAACTACCTGTTTGGAGAGTAGACAATAGATGTGTACTTGGAATCAAGTAAACATGTTTTATTTAAACAAACATTCGCTCTACAGTCAGGGTCCCAAATAATGTACGTATTTAAAATGGTATTTTTCTTATTTCTTCACCAAAGCCTGACCGGCGACTTCTCGTTAGAATCGTCTTTTCAAGACGATTTTAACGAGTGGCCACTTGATAGGGTTTGGTAAAGACAACAAAGTGCGTATGCTTATCTTGAGCCCTGTCAGTACTATACTGCAGAATAATTCAACTGAAGATGGGCAATCACTGTACTAAAACAACAACGACCCTTCTTTAATATGTGGTAACTTCCGAAACAAAATTATCCTTTTCAGCATGATGGGTGTTTATTATTTGCATTAACACTGACTTCAGTAGTTTGGTAGTTTGTGTTTAAATCATGATACTATAAAGCGATATTTTGACATGAAATTAAAAAGTCATGATCCTACTTTTATTTAAACTTTTACTCTGTATGCTGTTTAAAGAATCATCGACAAAGCAATTATGATGAAAAGGATGAAAGACAGGCAAAAAGAAAGTATGATTTTTTAATTGTTTTGAAAACATTGTGTGAAATAGAGCATACACCCGTTACGAGTAAATGCTCTTTTTGCCACAATGTTATTTATTGGCCATCTGATAAAAGGCGATTCTATGGAAGAAATGATTTATTCTAAAACTTGATATTTAGCCAAATTATGTAACGCTATTGTAATCTAAGATAACCACGCTATTTTCCCTAAAGGAGCAGCAAACGGGAGAGAATTAAGAAACAATGTTACTAACAGAGTTACCTATGTTTTCGACACTGAAGGGCTCATTTGAACATGGTTAAGGATGTTAATGCCTTCATTATTTAACATTCTCGAATCATACGAAACATACCGACGCAACTCCATGCAACATTAGATACAATGAAAATATTTATATCAATAAATAACATAATATCATTGCCTAAATAAACCTGTGCCTTAATTAGAACATTCGACTTTTTAGCAGATAAAGAGACAATATGTTGTTTGTTAATCCATAAGGCAATGAAGACAATGATCATTTTTTTCCTTTCCAATGAAGCGGTGTGTCTGGAGTCTGGATCATTGTGTTTGTATAAGGTATCTTTTCTCATGACAAGGCCAATTCAACATTACGTATTATTTTGATCAAGCCAAAGAAAATTCACTTAAGATGAGGATCCTCGTTCTGAATATATGATAACGAATAGAGAATCGTTTAGGTCTACATCACAAAATCCCCCAGAACAATATCATTAATGACTTTAACTTTTACATGAAATGTTAACGTAATCATTTCATTTTAATGAAAACTTTTATAGATATTAAATGCATCGAGTTAGGAATACAGGCACGAGTGGTGACTCAATTCTAACTCGTTTGTTTTGATGACCTTTTATAAAGCCATACACGGCATTATGCGTATGTTCATCGAGTCAAATAAATTTAGCTGATTGAATAGTTGAAAATTAAGTTTATCACATTTATTCAGATTTCTCGGCGGCCAATGCAAGTATTCCCGCTACAACTACTGGACAATCAACAACAACGGCTACCAATTCAACAATGCCACTAACTAATCCGTTTCTTTCATTTACAACTAATCAGTTACAAAACATAGCAACTAATCGATTTCAATCATCCACGAAAACCCAGGTACAAACCACAAATGCTCATTTGTCAGTAGCATCAATAAATACAGATTTTACAACTAGAACAACACAATCAACACAGTTTCCATTCCTAACTACGTCGCTCCCATCTACAAGTACTGTGATAACTAATGCAACACAATTACCTAGGTCAGCGACTGAGATTCCAATCACAACATTTTCTCAGCAGTCGCAAACTTCTACGCCGACCCGAAACGTAACAATGCACTTGTCTATTTATGTGCCGACCACGGGGACTACAAAGTCGCATATCGCTACACCATATAAAATGCCACCTACTTCAACTACACAAATACAAACCACTACAATATCTTTTCCCCTAACTACATCCATACAGTTATCAGGAAAAACAATTTATAACTTACCAACATATATAAATACCCAGTTACAGTCCACTTTTAATACAGAGTTACCAAACGCGACAACAAACCAGATACCAACAATTAGTCAGTTACCAACCACGACACCTACTGAGCAATTGACCACATCGGCATCGTTACAAACCACATCATCTCATTTACTAACCACAACGACTTCGAGGCTACCGGTATCTTCAACTGAACTGCCCACAACGACTAGTGCAGAATTGCCAACCACTACACCGACCGTACAAACCACGCTACCGGAATATTATAGTAAGTGTAGGGAAAGGTGAAGCATACTAGAGACATACCTACACCAATGTAAAAAGTTGCACATAGCACGTCTTGTAGAATATGATTAAACATTTAGCAGCACTTCATCAAAAATCAATCACAGAAAGCCATTTTATCAGAATGATTTTCAGCTTCAACCAACATAGTAAAAAATGTTAATCTTACTTGAAGTTTGAGATTTAGAATGTGGTGTTGGTTAATAGCTTTGGTAATTTGTATTTTTGCAATAATGAACATCTTAATAAAAGCAAGTATTAGCGTATCATTCCTTAAGGCTGCATAATAACTTTCACTCATATTTATGTTGGCCAATTTATGTATATACTTTAATAAGGATAGATTTTGACAACTCTGGACATGCGACGTGTATGATACTGTTGTCCTGTTTTATTCACAGGTACACATTTTCAACACGGAACGAGTATTAGCTCGAACAACCAACAAAATAAGACTATTCGTAAGAGACAATGTCTATATTCAAGAATGATATTATCATCATTGTTGTTATCAGGATTGCTTTATGCATCATTCATTATCAAAATTTGAAAAATAGGATTCCGCTATGCCGGTCACTCAGAGGGAAAATTACCCATACTACATTCCAAACAACTCAGAATCAGATTAGATGCAGCGTTTTTTTAACGAATTGTCAGTTCTATTCGTAGACGTTGTAGGCAAAATATAACTGACGGCGTCCGATCTGGATGTTTAATGTTGTATCATGCCATTATGACTCTGTTTTCAAATCGACAATCAATTCATTGAACGCATGTTAAGAGCTTTTATTCATCAACAACATAAGTGTACCATGCTTTGATTTGACAGCTTACATGTATTTAGCTAACCAATAATACATTTTGCATGTTGCCCTCGAAGAGGCATCGTTTGGCTTATCGAATGCGTCCGGTTTTGACACATCAACAGTGTTTTCGGTTCTTTTAGACAAGGGTATTATGCCACAGTGTTACATCATGCCGTATGTACGCGTCATCACGACACATTTACATTTCATCACAGCAATCTTTTCTAGCCTATTTATCCATCTATCTGTTCTAAAAATCGGGCTGCCATTAACCCTGAGCCTGCTGTTCACGGCTATGATGATTATTCAAACAGCTTAGATCCATATCAGACGCCGAGTTACTCTGCGTCTGATCTGGATCCAAGCTGTTTGACACTCAGACAAAAAGTTCAGTAAATTTGAATAAAATCGGACGATGTTTAAAATTTGAAGCAGACGATAATTTGAGCAGACGGCATTTTCGTAGCAGGCTAAAGGTTAATATTTATGCTACTTGAACTGGCCGTATTGTGATAGTAATATCAGTTTTGTCTTTCACTTACACAGAAGATTTTAAGCGACAGATGACCGGGTCTTTCAATAAATAGTGTGTGTCGTGCGCACGTATTACATTATTTGTGATATTCCATGAACACTAAATCAAACTATTTCGGGAAATACCGCAACCTTCTAAAATGACCCATTGTATAGCATGTGAAGGATATTTTCTGCGTTTCTGAATTTCCCCATATTTATATCGGGGAGACATTGTTTTTGTCAGAGTTGTCTGTCCGTCCGTCCGTCCGTCTGTCACACATCTTGTCCGAACAATAACTCCTGTTCTACTGCTGATATTGAAATGAAACTTCATATATGGAAAGAGGATGATGAGAGGAAGTGCAGTGCACAAGGTCCATAACTCTAGCATGAATATTTTTCGAGTTATTGCCCTTTGTTGATTTTTTATTTCAAACTTTGTCCGGACGATAA
>JAULCE010072214.1:0-13073 GCA_032359355.1 Macoma nasuta | reverse complement strand
GCGAGGTAATGTCTCGCATGGGAACCGCGTAGGAATACATAGTCATTTTGACAAGCAGTTTATCCTCAGATATTTCAATGATCCGATCAGCCCTTTATTAGAATATTAGCTTAAATGTTATTTTCTCGTTGTGAATGATAACAATGTTCCGTCAAAGAAAAGAGCCGCTTTAATGAACGCAGTTCATGGTGGCGATTTATACAACGCCGGTCATACGCGAGTGTACACAATATGTTCCTCCGTTCGAAATGCCAAGGTCGCGTTGTGTTTTGTATCTTTGGATTAAGTGTTTACAACTTATTTGGTTTGTTTGATTTATTGAGAGTGTCTTTTATGTGCTTGCGAATTTGATCTTATCTGTCAAAGCTATGGCGGAGGCCAGCGGAACAGTAAATCTAACCAAAAACATGTCTCTTATCTGACTCGGCTGCAGAAAACTGTTTTGTCCCCATACGCTTTCGATTTCGACTTCACTGATTACCAATGCTTGACCGGATAAACTTTTCCATGTATCATGGTATTCTGTGAGCGCGTATTGCTTCATGTGGTGGAAAAGTCTGAATGCATCCCTCATCTTGTTGACGTTTCTGAACGTTACGAATTTACAGCGTAAAAAAGTAGATCGCTGTCCCGGCTTGACGACGTAAAAGAAACGGAATCCAGTACTTGACATTTATCGAAGTATGAACGTCGTTTATCGACCAATCAGAAACTGCGATTGTGTATGAATGTCGGAGATTTTGGTATTATAGAGTTGTACTCATCGATGCAAATTATCAAAAAATGAAATTCTATGAAAGTTTGTTCGCAAAACTGAAGATGAATAAAATAAGCATAACCATATGATAACTTACACATGGATTATCCTTTGAAGTTTTCAACTTATATATATAAAATGTTTTCTTGTTAAATCATTTATCTTAACAAATATCGCCGTATCAAAAGAACATATTACTGCGTTACTTCGTGTATGAAGAAACAACAACCCGATAGCCTTTGATAATGACAAAACTAACTTAGTCTCTGATTAATTATAAAATGAGCATCAAAACAATCTTCAAAAGAATTTGGTTAAAATTATATCGACACATTATAAAAAAAACCTTATAAGATTATTTCAAATAATGAAAAATCAAAGTACTGCAAGTACTGTGAACATTATGAAGAAATACGTTAATGTTAAAATACCAAGCGTTTGATGTAAATCTTAAGGCTACTGAGATAAACGAAACATCAAACTTTAAAACAAGTTTGAAAAGAAAGCTCGTCTTGTTTTGCACATGGCTTATAGTAAAGGTTAAAAGTTGTTTTCCATATATATGCATCTAAAGTAGTTTTTTACGAACAGCAAAACTGATATTTAACCTAGATCCTGATTAAAATCGACAGTTCCGTAAAACTTTGACAAAGCATTCGAATATCAAACAATTGAATATTTATTCTTTATACATAGTCCACATTAGTAAATGCTCTCACAAACTCATTTTTATGTTATCAAAATAAAGTTAATTATGTCGCCATCTCATGTTTGTTTGAATTTTCACATGAAAATAATAGCTTTTCCAACGCAAAAGCAAATTTCAATGCTCCAAATGTTGGTCTAGTTGTATAACGGCAAATATTTACACTGCGACATATGTTGTTTAAGAGTGTAAGTATGAGTTTATTGAGTTATCAAAAAAACAAAGAACACGGCATTTAAACTGTAGATGACACAGGGACATAACACATTACATTTACTTAACACATAATATATTTCTGTAGGTGTATCTAACAAGAGACATTTTAAGGGAAAATTGCAGAACATTTTTCGCCGAACCATCATGTCAATAAAAATCAGTCTGTGTTTTGAACGTTTGAGGATTGTATCAGACCAATGAGAAGACCATGTTTGCGTAGCTCCAAACATTTGCAGAGATCTTCCAAAAACACACTCTTAACTAAGCAATATTGTGAGCTCACCGTCAATGAAAGTTACCCCTTTCAGGTAGTAATTTTTTACCAAGTTGGAGCTGTTACAATTCAATTTGTACATTTATCAATTTCAATGTTGAATTCTGCATTAACTTGCGTAAATGAACATGTGTTTACAGTGTTTGTATATAGAGTGTACTATAACGTCATATACTCATCAGATACGTCATCATGCTCACGTTTTTTCAATACATACAATATTAAATCCCATAGAAAATTTTCGCAATGAAACTTTTAAAAACAATGCATACAAAATGTTGAATACAATCGACGTCGAAAACTACAATGCAGAACAACATTTATCGTCTTAAAGTAAAGAGGGTCAACATTAAATAACATTGTTAAATGTTTGCAATCAAAACATAGTTGATGTTATCCGGAGATATTTGTACCATGAGCTATTTTGTTCAGAACGACTTAAAAGGATTGGGATTATAACGGTGTATCAGAACGTAAAATTACGTATGCTGTTTTAACGTCAGATCTTTATGTCGATCTTAAAATTATGTCAAAAGACAGATGGACATAAATGGCAACATGCAACTGCCTTTATAGAAAGTCGAAATCGAGTTTTCAATAACCTACGACTTTTATGCATTGCTTTTAGGCGAGTGTATCAAATTATCGTCAACGTAATTGCGTTATGTCATGACCTCGATTTGACCTTCATATATTTACAATATTTAAAGACAGCAATGAGGTAGGCAATAAAGAATTTTTAGAGAGCATGCCAATTTTCTTGAATAAATATAATCGCTAACATGTACCTTTAAATAAGACGAACTGTGAAAATTACGTCACATTTGACGTTACGTTAAGCGTTATTGTTATGTCAATATACCCTCTGGCGACATGTGCGTCATCACCTGAGAAAAAATAACATGTAACCGTTTTATATCAACAGTGGGTGGCTATGACATATTGCGATTGTATCGTAAACTACAGTGTTTATTTGTCTGCAGAATTGCGTTTACATTTAACAGTACGATTTTGGGATAAGATTTTTATCAGTGTAAGTTTAGATTAATTTCATTTATGTTCTCTATCATTTTATTCTCTGGTCGCTACGTTGTCTTGTTTGATTGAATTGTTTGAAGTTTATCAACATCACCATGATTTCCTTTTTAAGTATAAACTAATTTCATACATAGTTTAAAAAGTTAAAACACTTGAGAAGTGTTAACTTTAGGTCTGCTGTTTTAATTTCATTATTGTCGATTTTCAAATTTGGTCCAGCCATTTTAATGTGTCAAACAACGCAGATCTAGATCACGATAACCTATCAAAGGTGCTTGCAAAACTTATCACAGTCGTTGGCAGGCGGCTAAAGATTCAAATATCTAAAGTCGGAGGTTGTTATTAAAAACAATATAAATAAGAAGTAGTTTATATTTACAGCTAATTATGGGATATCAATATTTGTCCAACAAACAAGTGATTTTAATAGGGATTTTTAATATATATCACCTTCAAAGTTTAATACATACACCACTGCCAAGTCATTGTCTTTTGACCGGTGGTCTGGGATCAAATTGAAAGGTTGCAATTTTCATCAAAAGTACGGTAAAAGGAAACGTCGCACCTTTCATATTCTGATGAATAAGTAGCCAGCATCGGGATAAATGCTAATTACAATTCCACATGCAAAAGGGAAACAATAGTTGAGAGCTTGTTGTATGTCGCTGAGCATGGTTAATTGGTTTTTCTTCCGTGAATCATTAGAAACTTATTAATGGTAAAACAAAAATATTTCAGATGGCAAACTGGCCAAAAATGAAAACAAAGATAAGATGGCTTGTAAAGTAGCTGTTGAATCTAACGTAGACTCTTGTTAAAGTTTGATATATCAATTATATGACATTATGGGAGAATGGTACAGTTCAAAACAATTCGAAAACCAATACTTATTTTAAACAAATGCTCAAATTCAAACAATATTTTCAAATGTCATGCACATATACTGCGTAATCTTATGAATGGGCATCGTCTGAAATCAAATTTAAAAGCGTAGGTTTTTGCTTCGGGGATACGTGTCGTTGATGTAGGGAAATTATTTGTATTAGTTAGAACTTAATATACATGTAGTTCTAACGTCGACTTTATGGGGTTTGACTGTATTGCATCTGACTTGTGGTGCAGTAAAACTCCTCTTATAAGACCACTTAAAATAACTCATATGGACAGCCTTAGAAACAGGTGGTAGAGTTAATTTTAATTCAATAGGAGCTCTCTGCATTACCTTTGATCTACATTAAGATACAACCTGCCTTTCGGGACCTTCATGCTTTTTCAAGGACCTCACAATTGGGTCTGATTTGGAAAAGAGCTCTTACGGCGCTGCAAACAGTGCTCAACCGAATAAGCCGTGGCATCGAATATTGAATCGATACTTTTCTACTGTTTCTTAAAAGAATCAACTTAATTTGACATCCGCGACAAATGGCAGGCGTGGTATAGGTTAACTTTGTAAATCCGACAGCGTATCTGGGTCAAATTCTGTTTGCAATATTAGATTTGCGCTTGTATGCCAAAGTGTTCTCAATATTTATTGAGTCATCTTGTTTCGGTTAAATTTAAATTATGTTCGAGGTCTGCACACTTTGCTCAATGTTTGTTTTCCAAAGTCATACTTTTCGACTCATAACCACTTCGTCCCTCACCGCCCAAAGAAACAGGTCGGCTTCTGGGGTCTTTCTCCACCAGTAATTAATCGGGCGACATTAAATGACTGAAAGTTTGTCGAAGCGACGTAAACCCCAAAAAACAATCACCATTAGCTATTGATTATATAAGCCAGCAGGTCAAAATTAATATTTAATTCACATAACTATCTATTTTATCTTACACATAGTAAGGGATTCTTCCTGTCCAGTATCCGTCCTCTGTAGACTTCATGGCGGCATCATGTGGGTTGGTCTTATTAGTCTGTATAACATGTATAACCACAGCCTGATATTGATGAAAAATTAAATATATTTAAGATTCATATATATATGACAATATATATATTGTTTTCGGTCCGTTTCTTTACAATGACTAGCGTGTGCATGTTACAATGCTATTTTTAAAGTGATATTGATACATTACAATTATATCAATGTAAAGCATAACATCGTTTAAATACGTTAGTATTACAAATATGTCGTTTAAAAGTCATGAATTAAAAGAGGTGAAGAAAACCATAATTGGTTTGAACATAATTTTTGCCAAACGATAGAATCGATCTGCAATTATGCGGAAAACTAACCGAACAATTGTCGTAATTTTCAAACATTTTGTGTAAGCCTCTTTCTCTATATTCATCAACAAAGGCAAACTTTCACAGGAACATGCTTTATTCTACTATACTTTCTCTGAAACAGTATCGCGTCAACAACAGGTGACCCTTGCTAGCAATTTTTCGTTACAGTTTAGTTGCCATACCCGAGTTATAGCTAAAATAATTGAGCGTCAATGTTTGTAGACGTACTTCAGCAGTTTTGGTATGTACCTTGATCGAAATGTCACCAAACATATTCTTGATTCAAACCACCAATCCTTGCCAAGCTCACATAAACACATCCGTACTATTGTAAAACACGTGTCAACAAAGTTTGGCCTAATAACCCCTTTTCCGATGTAATTAGTGAGCGCATCATTCTATTAAGCCAGCCATATGTATTTTGACCTACAGCCAAAAGGACAATCTATCCAATGTCCCCACACCTAATAATCGGTTTCGTACAAGCTATCTAGAATAAAATCAACTGAAATTATTCGTATTAATACAAATAATGAGCGAAACTTATTCAATCATGCAAATGTATGCTTCAAGGCTTAATGCATCCACTTACTTACTATTTCAATGCACTTTCAATATATTTTTCTAGAATAGTATCTCTTTATTGACACATAAAACAAAATAATCTGATATTTATGGTATAGACCATGTTAATCTTTCAATTCAAAACGTGCAACATTGTCCAATGATTATATATCGACTCGCATCATTATCCGTACAACATAACAAGCATTGCCATTTTCTACAGGGGCAACACTTCTACGATATCGTTTTTGAATGTGGTAGTCATGTAAATATTTTGTAATTTTATGGATGATAATTGTCCCTCCTGCTCAACATAAACACCTGTGGCCGAGTGTTTAGTCATTATTTCGTCAACGCATGGTTTCAATTTCAGCCTTGTGCGAGCTCAAATTACATGTAGTGAAGTCTTCCGGCTTACTTGTAGAACGTCGGTGGTTCTACCCACGTGACAGCCTGTACCCGCAAGTACATAATATGTATATAAAAAGTTGATATTTAAGATAAGATAAACATCGAAATATTGAGGAAAACAGAGACAAGCTACTGTTCTGACTTTGTTCGCAGCAACCACCTTTATTTCCGACATTACAGTCACATAAACCAAAGTTTTTCGAATAAGTCTTAAATGTTCCTACGAACATGTTTTAGTACAAGACCACGACTTCCAAGTTTCCCAGTAACAGTTTCAAGCATCCGATGTAGACGCCCTAGCGAACATACCAGTGTGTAAGATGAAAAGAGTTAAAACAAATGTTTACAACATTGTTCAATGTACCCTTCCCTTCAACAAAATAAAATAGCTATTTAATTGAAAACGATCGGATATCTCTGTTATCAGGAGTAGGCCATATTAACCAATAGCTATCAACGAGGTACACTTAGAAGTCTATATTTAAAAACTGACAAAGGTACCGGCAAATCGTTACGGATAGTGAGTGGGATAGGCAGGTAGGGTAATCGTTCTGATCAACATTTCGTACTGCAAAATCACACGAGTTGTTTGTAGCTTTTATTAACACTTAACTTATTATATTATTTATTTTATTATATATTAGGAAGATGCTTTCACCAAACAACTTTATAATACTCGCTCGACCCAAAATATTTAAGGTAAAGTCTTGTAAAAAATTGATATTGTATTGTAAATGTTACATACAAAAAACAGAGACGTGTCCATCATCTACAGTGGGCTCTGTGCCCGTGTTGATTTCATACGTAATGACCGATAAACGATATTACATAGAGCAAAATCCAAGTCGGTGTTTAAGACAAACACTCATTAGACTTCGCTAGTAGTTATCATAATATCAATTCACCATTGCCTCGGATCGCAATAACTTAAACATCTAAAAATAAATATGTTGGTACAAATATGTTTAATTACTTACAGAGATGCATCTGGCGGAAAGCGTTATTGGCTTTTTTTGGATAGGACTTATATCATTTGCTAACGTTGAAAGTGCATACGGAGAAGTTAAGGTAAGTTTGGAAAAGCATTCAAATAATATAATTACAGTTTATGAAGACATTACTCCTTTGTAAGTTCTGTTTGCAGTTTTCACAAGCACGACGCTTATACATTCTACGCTGGTTCGTTTTTTATAGTTATGCTTTGATACATTCTGAATGCCTATATACGGTTGAGTCTCGTTAATCCGGTCTCCATTAATCCATTTTCCCCACTATCTAGTCAACATTTCTTGGGAACGAAATTTCCTGCTAAGAAGTTGTGTTAATGATTCAGAGAGTTGTGTTATCATTCTCGATGATGTTCCTACGGATCAGTGTTTCTAATAGTTGAAAGAAAAGTGAACAATTTTCGTAACCATCAGTTTTTTGATGTTGTTAAACAGTGACGATCTATATTTTATTTTTCAGCAAGGCGGCTCAACTTAGTGAGGGACGTATCACAATTGCAATTCTTATACTCGAGCTCTTGTAATTATTTAGCAAGAGGGGTGGTACTTGTCGTACCCCATTTTTACTTTGAAGGCATTGCATCGTTTTATATATACCTATTATAAATCATACCTCTTTCAAATACGATGTTTATTGAGCCTTTCGACATTTTGTACATCAGTCTGGTAGTAATACTATATTAAAATTAATAAACTTCGTCATGTTGATAGCTAGTGACACTGCCTCAGATACTTTTTTTGTTATCGAAAAATTACTGCAACCGCATATCTAACACTGTTGCTTGTTACACAAGGTTTACTTGGCATGTGTGTCTTTGTGCAACCGATATTCAAAACAGAAAATCATGCAATAACGATGTCATATTTATATCACTTACATTACGAATTATAAAACATTTAATATAGATTACTTTATAGAAATTTCACAGTTATTTTTCTGCAGGAGCGTTTGAAAGAGGGCTGTGTAACTCATGATGCTATTGAGTGTGTAACTCAAGATGACCTTTCTATTGATGTACCTGGCGAACTGATCAGTCCCTTAAACTCAACGTGTTGGTTCAACAAATCTGACAAACGAACACATGTTCAACGAGTATGTCTACGGCAAGGACAAACAAGCACATGGGTAGATTCATTGGGTAAGCTCTCGTTTACGCTTCTCATTGTTTTCATTGAACCAATTAAGCCAATCCTAGTCGAATGATAATTTGATTTTAAACGAAAACAATCTCAACCAAAAACATAGGTGGTTGCTTTGAGGACAGATATATGTGTCAGAGGTGGAGGCTTTTCTTTCAAAATTTCTAACGTTTTAATCTAATTTGAGCTTTTGGTGACTTTACATTTTAAAAATAGTCCCGCCAACTTTGACGTAACGAAAGTCGACTGTAAATGTCTAGGGAAATATAAAGTGTACAGTGGTACCTAAAGCGTAGCTACATGTAGACCGTGCATACATGGATTTCCTTTTTTCCTTGGATAACATTTATATTGTTGTATTCACCCTGATGAGTAGTCGTATTGGGGAACTCGGGTGTGGTCTGCGATTTGGTTATATATACACTGCTTGTTTCCCCGGTCTATGCATCATTTTTCAATGATATTTGTTTTTGTTTTCTGTTAGTTCTAATTAATGTTTTAATGTTTCAATTATAAAATCAAGGTAAGGTGAACTTAACAGCAATATATATAAACAACTCTGATCGCAGGGACATAGTGATATAAATACACAATTTCATATTTCAAAGGTGTTTGTTTACTTTTTTGTTTACCGATGTATGGTAAATTTTCTCCACAAGAAATGGGACGAGTCGATGGAAAAACTCTTTAAGCCTATGCCTAAAATAACGTTTGGTTTATATACAAGCTATTTCATCTATCAGTAACTGATAGGAAACCTTAAGGACGCGTCAGCAAATACATACATTAACAAAGTTTATTTTAGGACAATCTTCCTGATTTGGCCAAGTGTGACCATAATGAAATCCGCAGTTTGGAAGCACTCGGTTTCATACCATTATGTGACGTCTGCTGATACATAAAAGTTTCGGAGCCTGTCAACAGTTAGGATCCTTGAAACAATCTCAATAATTTTAACATTTGTGATATACTCGGTGCATAAAACAAACATCCATTACTTTTGCATTTTACAAGGGAATACGTAGTATGCGTATAGTCACATTCAAAATTTATGTCGCTTATGAGTGTATCTGTTAAATGCTGAAAGTGTTATCCGTCGTTGCTGACGGGTAATCGATCCAATACAAGGCGATATTCGCGTTCTTTTACCAATATCCTGTATGGAACATATTAATGTATTTCTTTGTTTTTCAAGCATAATGTCGACATATATGACGTCTACCAGCATTTTTCGACTTGCACTAATAAGGGTCACTTCGCAAGTATTTATTTACAAGTAGCCAAAAGCGTCAGTGAGGTAATATGTTCAGGATTTTCTGTTTTTGTTTACATAAAATATTTCGAATGACAACTATGTTAGTCAAAACTATTTCGTCGTCAGTATTTCTTTATGTCAATTTCTCTTGTCTTATTTTGAACGTGAAGGTATGATATGTCAGAGTCGTTGGACAAAAAGAAACCTTCAATAAATTACGTCCGTTCTATTTAAAGGCGTCTTTTAGAACATTACTTTCCTTGAAACATGTATTGATTCACAACGGATTAAGAGCTATCTTAGCAATTTCCGAGAACCACTTTCATGTCTCCCTTACTCTGAGGGAACATATCGATTTTGCCTTAGAGATCTGTCTGTCTGTCTGTATGCACATTAGACATGAGATCGATTACTTTCAATTGTATTCCATTACATTGCGATTACGATTACAAAGTTTGGAATTACGATGACGATTACATTTCTTATTTTTAAGGATGTAATGTATTAAATAACGATTACATTTTAAAATGTAATCGTGATTACATTTCGATTACATTCGATTACATTCAACTTAAAAGAAACAGTTACACTGATTCACAATATTAATAAATATACAATGCGCTGAATGGAGTGAATGTTTCAAGTGTACACTGTTCTCGCACATTAAGGTTTTATATACACACATCCTAAATGATAACATATAGGGATTACATTTGATCATAGTCAATTTTTCAAAAGTGTGCATCATTAATTGCGAAATACGTACACACAAAAACTGCTCATCACACAGTCTGGACAGGGTATTTACTGTTTGCTCAGTGCTGTTGAGCAAGGACCTGGGTTGTTTACTGTAGTTTACTCCTCTGATTTATAATCTAGAACCTTGGAGGAAATTTTCTAGAATATGATTTGGTATCTGATCAGGGTCTACACTGCCTTTTTTACCATTTAAATATTCAAACAATATTAGTTCAAGATCAATCACGTGGAAAATAAGCGTCTGATCTGATCGAAGATGTTTTACACTTTACACTCAGACATTAGTTTAATCTATAACCAGTGTTTAAAAAATAGACACTATTTTGAGCAGACGACACAGTTTGTAAAGCGGAATAATGGTAATGTTGAACAAAAATAATACTGGATTTGATGTGGTCTTGGTAGATCCAGATATAAAAGATATACACAATTTGCATTTGGCCTTAAGTTGTCCGTCCACTGACTTCAGGTGGTATGTAGTTTTTTGAAGCCATGCTGCATAGACCTGTTTTTTAAAGGCCATGCAATCTTTACCTATTTTATAATACACAAGTAACAGTGTGCTGATTCTCCAAAGGTACAGTGCATTGTCTATACCAAGTTGTGCAATAAGATGAATTGATTTTACCATAATAGGTGTTGGTGGTATGGTGCCATTTAAGTGACAATTAACAAGTGATCATGGTATTGTTATAGCTTTCACACCTGTTCAGTATTTTGATACCTTAGTGTAAGAACACACTAACTTCTCCTTTCTTTAAGTGCACTTACTAAATTTTGCACTGATACGATTGTTTGTTTTACCCCATACACTTTACCCAAATAATGTTGTCTGCTTCAAAAGCGAACATCTTGCTTTTGAAAATATTATTTGCTTCACATATATAGTATAGTGACATCTAGTACAAACTTTGATAGACTATTTGATCAGGTTGGCCTAGATCTACACTGTCTGTAATTAAATTGATCTTCTTTCTCTACATGATATAATAATAAATAGCTCATTACTATACCAAGGAGGTGGAGAATCGATACAAACATTCATGCAGAAAGAGGTTCAGGATGAATAAAGAAATTGTTTATAATGTGATAATCGATAATTACACAATTCATTTTACATGTAATGGATTACGATTACGATTACATGTAATCGAAATCCTAAAAGTAACCGATTACATTCGACTAAATGAAATTGATTGCAATCGATTACAATCTCACAATTACGATTACTCCATGTCTGATGTACATGTATGTCTTTCCGTCTGTCACATTTCGTGTTTTTTCTCTAAATTCTATTTCGGTCAAAGGATTTGAAAACAACTTCACGCAAATGTTAACTATACTAATACGATATGCGGGGTGCATATTTCAATCAATGAATGACAAGGTCAATTTCACAAATAGAGTTCAAATATCCCATTACTTTATCAATTTTGTTAAGCCCCATATCTCCTTAACCACCAAACTAATTTTAAAACAATTTGACTTAAATGGTCACCACATTAGAAAAAGTACATAATGCACGCTTTCGACAATCAGGTCAAGGTCAATGTCATAATCAGAGGTCCACTTAATTTCTCAAGAACCGCTAGCAGGATTTTTAAATATTGGATGAAACACATGTTCACCTTATGGAAACGACGTATTTGGCGCATTGTTTAATCAGTCGGGTCGCCTAGAGAGGTTATGATCATATGAGAGGGATTTTGAAATAATTGGCACATAATAATGTTCCCCATTTGAAATAATGTGCATAGCGCATATTTTAGCCATGTCAGCTGAAAGCCATGACTGAACCTAATGGCCATATAAGCATTTTTCTTGTCCGCTTACTATCTTGAATTGCTGGAAGGACATACTCAGCTTCATCAGTAGGTCACACTTCTTAAAGGTCATATGAGCATAATTCGTGTCCATCTTGTAACCTTTTAATGACCATTCAAAGGTAAAATGTTATATATCATGAAATATAAGCTTATTTCGTGACTGTCACGTATCCCTTAAAATGCTGGAAGAATTTTAAAACATATTTATACAAAAAATGTACCATGTTGTGTCGATGAGCAACGTGTACTTTATCACCTGGTCAATAAAAGGTCGGTCTCACTCTAACAGGTCATAGGCGTTACTACTTAATATCTCTTTAATCGTTGTAAGAGGTTTGAAGTATTTGACAGAAAATAGTGAGACAATATTTATAGTGCATATGTATTAGATCAGATATTGACTAAAAGTCAAAGGGCAAGAACGTTTATGGCGTGTCTTCATTTGCTGAATGCCTTTGAAAGAACTGGAAAAAATGTGCATCATTAAGAGACAATATGTAGATATCATGAATCATGCATGCCCCACAAATACAGAGTTTCGTACACAGAGCACAAGTTAAATTGTTTAATTCATGTCTATTCCATGCCGTATTAGTTACTTTCTTGTTTACCTCTTATCAAAGGGATCCATAATTTGTGACGGCGTGTAACTGTGAACGACTTTCATCGAAAGGATCAATTTTATTACGCGGTTTCATTTACTTTAACCACTTTATTGTGATGCTCATTCCATAGCCGCATGATATGAACAGAGGATGCTCTGTAATCATTGCATAATATATTTTTTGTTTTATTTAGTAAAAATCTTATTTTAAAAATAAGTTTCAATCTGCACTTTTAAATATTGCCCCGAACGGGTCAAATCGAATCGAATGTATGCACGACATATTCTTATC
>JAULCE010072213.1:0-20815 GCA_032359355.1 Macoma nasuta | reverse complement strand
GTCGGCATCCCCTAATGCTTCAGTGCTAATGATAATCATTCCTCTTTTTTGTTTTCGTCACAAAACAGAAAGTATTTTGTTTTGCCAGAAAATTCGATGTGTGCAGTCAATCTAAAACTGGGTGTGTGTTCGTTTCTGATGTGTTTTGTCCTTCATAGTTGGACCTTCACTATAGCCATCGAAAACCGCTGTCGCTAGCCCGTAATGTCTAACAGTAAGGTATGTGTGAGAACTGGTTATTGCACAATATGATTCACCTTTCTTTCATATTAAGCCCTGGAGCAATAAATCACCATCGAGTACATAAAGATCTGTTTTAGGCGTGAAACTCATTACTACCACACTTGATATATGTGTAACATGATCTTGAATAGCCTGAGCTAGCTGAGGCTTGTCAGCCTTCCAAAGAATGTTCCTTGTCCCAAAGAAGGCCGGAGGAAAGGGGCTTAGTTTGTAGCTCAAATTTTTTTCCAGAGAAATATCCCCGGACCTTGACACCACAAAGAAGCGTTAGAAAAGCAGAGCAGAATCAATGGTACGATTAGGAACTATCTTTACAGCATAGCTATCCAAAAGGGTTTTAGCTCGATCATTCCTTTTGAATTATAATGCAGAGTTCCAAATCACGTGTTCAATGATTTTGTTCCCAACTGTTTCAAAGCCAGGACATTCACATCTGGACCAGCAACAATCCCTTTGATATAATTCCTAAGGTGATCAGGCAACCACTTTCACTCGTATCTTTTCTAGATCAGATGCGTCTCTCTTGTCTCTCTTAATGCGCGTTTGAGATGATTCTTTGTGTTGTGGACTTTGAGCATACGTAAGGCCTGTGAATACCTGCATTGCGCTATTTTAATCCAATGCCGCAGGTGTTGACAATGTCCACAGATTTTGCTGGTCTTCGGCTATTCCACCATCACGAGTTAAGCCGACAGTGCTCTTTAACGACCTTATCAATGTTTGCTCAATTACAAGATCTGAACTTAGTCCTGACCAGAAATGATTGCTTCGCCTTACGACGTGAAAACCCTCAAGAAACAATCTGAAAGCATCCGTGTGTTTAACCTTGAGTTTGTTCATTATTTGTAGGTAATAATGTGCGAATTTAAAGTAATTGAAACGACCAACAGCGGATAACACTGGTACAATATCTGCAACTGTTTGTAAATGCATTGACTAAGGTCCTGTGCGACCTGCCTTGATCAACATTATAGCCATTTAAACCATTCGCTGATATTTCAGCTACAGTTGACTTTTATATTGATTTTGAAAATTTGTCATTTTCTCTTCCATTTCTTCTAGTTGTGTAAGGGTATCGGAGCTAGCCCCACTTTCTAATGTTTCCAGCAAATAATGAATAATACAACTCTTCAGCCCTGTCTAACAGCGCAGCAAACTCAGTATTGTCATCGGCCATTTTGGACACGACATGAAGGCATTTGTCGACAAGAAAATGAATGCGGAGTGATCTCTGAACTGCCTTTCCAGACATCATGTGAGCTACAGCATTATCTCCATATGCAGTCTCTAAGATGTTTTTCAAGCTTGTTTCCTCCATGCATCAGCTTCTCTATTGCGCCAAGTAGGTTCAACAGGGTGTAAAAGCTCCCCAACAAAGGAACAATGCCTGTCAAGTAGCTATTCTGTAAAGCATCACTGATTATTTTACCTCATGTTCCAGTAAAGAGACTGGTCACATGTAAGTATCACAGGAAGGTTGTGCCTCATTGCTGCAAAATTGCGAATGAAGTCTTATGTGGATAGACTGCAGGTCTTGTCCCCAGAGAACATATCAATCATTGGCAAGAATGTGATTGAAGATTGCTGACTGTCCTGATGTAGGATATGCATCATTCCTTGACAATCTGCAGTTGCCTGCTGGAAACGTAGGGACACCACCCACATAATACCAATGCTCCCTATAGTCACAATCAACAAATCTCGGAAACTCCTGCAATACTACCTCCCGTCATACATACTTTGCAAACCTATACTCTAGTATAGGAATCTTTGTCTTTTTTTGGCAGCTTTTAGCTCTGAAGTGTTACTCCTAGGAATGAGGCAGAAATAGAAGACAATGGTTTTTGACATAATTTGTTTAATAGCTTTATGACTGAAATAAAGGAATCAAGATTTACTGCGGCCATTTTGGACGCAATATTGGATTTTTCTGTTATGTAATGGTCCAATGTCATTTTAAATGGTGTAAATGAATTCCTAGACCCCCAAAACATGGGATAGACACCAAAACCACCACATTTTGGTAAATAGTTACTGACTTGTGGCTATTTGGAGGTTTGGAGGTCATATGAGACGCCATCTTGAAAAAACAACTTTTCCAGGGCTCAGAGTTTGGTAGACTTTTAGTATATTACAAAGTACAATAAATACTAGCAGAATCCACTGAAAACCTTTTGTAGCAATTTTTTGGGGGTCAAACTGTATATTGACTGGACTGAATGGACACTTTTCGGCTAATAGCTATTACTTATTATTTTTATTATTATTCCATTTTATCTCCTCTAAATCAGACCTCTTTTAAAACGAAAGAAAGCATTAAGTGTTTTGGAAATGGAAAATGAAATGATGAAAGACTGGTGATAATAATAATACAAAACTTGCAGCCTTACGAAGAAAATGACCAGACCTTTACACGTAAGATAATCGCATAGCTGGATGTAAATTTATGAATGTACATGTATTAATGCATAAACCATGTCATGAGCCCTTGCTGAATATTAAATATCCATCATATTATACACTATAATTCAATTGATTATGATATATGCCTCATTAGGATTATGTAATAACAGCAAATTTTAGCAATGAATGCGTAATTGAAAGACAAAAAACCGTAAGATTATAACAGTTCAAGCTAATATAACTTTAAATATCCATTTGTGTATATCACTGTCTGTTAAAAATGAAGTTATTTCTTATCTGAAAAGTTTTGTGTACAAACATTGAATGATTCCGTACTACCTTTTCAAATGAATAATTAATTAACAATATAAACTTTAACATATTAGGCATTTGAATGTACTATTTCTTTAAGTATTGTTTTCGTAAATCTACAGAACACGGATATACTAAAACAAAATTATACTCATCCTCTAATATTTATCAATTTTGACATTTTCTTCCATTAAATGGTGTCAAGTTTGGCTTATTCAAACGACAGGATTCTATCTTTAAACGAAAGGATGAAAGACAGAGCCTCGTTAGTGTTTGTCTTAACTTGGTATTTTGAATAAAAGTGTCGTGTGCTCTTTGTTTAAAACAGTTAAATATTAAAGCTTTTCCATTAAATTGTGCCAACCACACATTCAAAGGCCCTCAATTGCTTAAAGTGTATCTTGATAATGAGGACAATTTGTTTTGTTCGGGTATAAAGGTTCAGGATACTTTGGGATTAGGCGAACACAATTAAAAGCCAATGATCCGGTTACTGTTTGCCGTGATCACACTTCTTTTCGGCAGAAGTAGATTCAATTTAATTATGTGAAAGCTTCGAGTCGAAGCTAGATGTTTTATATGGAAGGGAATATCCGACAAAACTATATGTGTCTACATTACATTCTTATTTATGAACATTTAATGCCCATGTGTCTTCTTTCTTACATCTTACACACATGTGTCATCTCATGGGGCATTTTTCCGAGTGCATGTTGTATGATGCTTGTACCATTTATCTTTCTTCCACTTGCATGTTATATGCCATTATTCTTTCTTTCAAGTGCTTTGTTCTTACTTCTTTGTTTCATTCTAATTATTATTGATTGTATGCTAATTCATAGATAATGTTGATGCTTTCTTCTTAATGAAATGTTAATTTGTCAATTTGTTTGTCCATGTTTGATAATTGCATTGTCATTCTTAGATATTTGTTATCGTTTTTCTAACTGCATGTTAAATAGTGCCACATGCATAATGCCTACTCGAATGTTCTTGAAACTAAAAACCATAATTAATAATGGGTCCTTCTAATGAAAGGGAATCAACTCGAATATATTCCGCAATAAACGACCGCTCCCTTCCTCAAAATTCGCGAAGTCGACTCTCGATATCAACAATCCAACATCTGCATTTTAAACAAACTTGGAAGTTCACGTATCCATTTACGGGCTAGCTAGCTAGTTTGTTTTAGTTTGTTTGTACTTTGTCATATACCAAGCAAGGAATCACAGCATAACCAACAGTTTTAATACACAACTGTCGCCGCACATAACAGTGGGAGAAACGCATTTCTTTACAGTTTCAACGCATACTTAAAGGCGAACGAATTACAAATAATAAAGGAAATATAAAATTTGTTCGGCCAATTTTGAAGATTGTGTTGCATTTAGTGTAAAACAAGTTGAAACTAGATCAGACGTGTAACTAGTTTTGCACAGGTAACTGACTGTTTGAACAGGTTAGCAGTGCTCAGTTTCTAACGCGTTTGATGGTAAAGATTAGCGTTTGTCCCACTGTAAAACTTTCTGACCATAGTTTTCTTTTTTTCTGTTTTCCTCGATGTTAAATCGTATGCTGTCGGCGTTTGACACTTGAAGAAATAAAGAGAGCGCAATCTAAACACAATGCGTTTGTTTGTAAATTGCGCAGACACCATATACGTCGTATGCGTTCGGTGCGTCATTGACACCATATACGTCGTATGCGTTCGGTTTTTTATTCGACCTCCACACAAGAAAGCCTATGCCTCTCGGTCAACCATTCACTTATTTTCAAGAATTGTTTTCAACGCATAGTTCATCGTTTTATATTAACCCCACCATGCGTACGCTTCTCGGCGAATCAGTCGTATTCTTATATTTCGAATAAACGAGCTTTCCTGTTTCAAATTCGAAATATAACCGTCCTGGTGTTGATATGTTCTTTGACGTCTTCCACGGTTACTCGTGCACGAAATTGCTGCTTAAACGCAACCCCTTAGATTTAATTCTATGCAAACTCCTGTCGTACTGAGCATTGTGTGTTACGTCTTACATGACGTTTCCAGTCTACTGGGTTAATACGACTACTGTAGCAGGACATTAATTTGTGCATATGAGAAATGTTTAAAAATAGTTAAAATATTTTTTGTTTGTGTGCGTTTTGCCATCTTTCTTTAACCTGAACGATTGATGATGTCTGGCGTTTCTAAGACTATATTTAAATATTTGCCATATCAAGAATATGCGTAGAACCAATATTACAGAGTTGCCAGCTGGAGTTCAAGATAGCAAAGCTACACCACACCATACATTTCACCAACACATTATTGAGGTAAGACTCGAGACTCAAGAATGACTTCAGAAAGATAGAATCTGGAAGTCATTATTTAGTCTCAATTCTGAAGAGTACGTTGGTGAACTGCCGACTAACACGACTTTTAATTGATCAATGCTGTTTGCAAATATCACGCTATTGAGTAACTCTACATCTGCTCTGAATCAAAGCTATAACATAGCGGACTAAATTATATATTGACCAGTATGCCTATGTTAAGCCTCTTTTGTGTCGATGAATGGTGTGGGGTTTTAAAATTATAACCTACTACTGTAAACAGCTTGTATTCAGATCAACCACCAAGTTATTCGGCGTTTGATCAGCGCCCATGTTGTTTAAATTTGCATATTTATTGTTACATTTCGCCCGCCGTATTCCTTTTTGCTCAATTTCGCTTCCAGATCGCCCTCTGTGTTTTACATTTCGCTTTATTTGGACGCCGTATTACATTTCGCTTCATTTTTCTTCATTTCGCAAAATCAAGTCCATTTCGTATTTGAGTGTTACCCGTGAGAAATACAGGGAAAAATCATTATTATTAAAGCGCCATCTGGTATCATTATATGACTAACCGCATTCATGTTAATGCCAATCGTGTTAGTGCATGCATGTTTCGTCTTCTTTCTTATTAAAAGTTCATGGAAGGTATCAGTAAATCAGACGACTGCAGATGCACCTTTCATGAACGGAATATTGAGGATAAAGGAGTAAGATGAATGGAATCATAATGTCATCATAGAAGTAATCAACACATGCATACACAACTAAATAACAAGTATATAACATACATGTGGAAGAAAGAAACATGCATGTTGAAGAAAGAAAAATGGTACTAGCATCATAAAACTGTGTACTCGGAAGAATGCCCCATGAGATGACACATGTGTGTAAGATGTAAGAAAAAAGACACATGAGCACGTAATGTTCATAAATAAGAATGTCATGTAGACGCATAGAGATTTGGCGGATATTCCCTTCCATAGTTTCAAGGTGACTGTTCACAAAGCATCGCGCTTTGAGAATAGGGGTAAACAATTCATAGTTTATAGGGTTTGTTCCAAGGTCGGATTTCAGTGTTGATCATAATAGATAGCCCATGCCAAAAATAGTGGTTTTGAGTTTATGATCATCGGCTATCATATAGCCTGAGGAAAGTTAAAATTGTAGTTAGTTATATATGTTTGAACCTATGAGCGCTCAGCTCAAGACACCGTCCCCTCAGAGTATGCCCGTAAAAAACATTAAGCCAGGCGTGTAGGGATCTAGCATTAGGTAAGAACCAACGTATTGACAAATTCCGACCTAGTTATCCGTACATAAAATCGTTTTATGTTGTGTTGATTTACCCCTTATCGATTTTTTCAACATTTCAGATTTTTTCTTTCTATAGTATTAGCTTTTAGAATTCCCACACCACATAGCCATAATTTAGAATTTAACTAATTGTTCAAGTAACTTATGGTTAACTGTTATATTGGTAAACTTATCTAACTCTTTATTTATCTTAAAATTGCCTTTATTGCTTGAACCGAAAGGATTATCTGCAAAGTCACCACCTGTTGCAAATGTCATGCATAAATATGAAAACCTGTTGGCAAATTCAATACATTTACCTTGAAATCATACCACCTTTTCAAAAAAACATTACTTTTGTATTGTCAAAATTCACAACAAATATCCACCTGCTACAATAATCTGATTATAAGTTATGACTGTTTTGTAATTTCTCCTGAGTTTTGCCAAATAAATCGATGTCATCAGCGTAAAACATCAGGAATAATTTGCAAGAGTCAACAGCTATGCCATCAGCTCTTTGGGAAATTTACGAATCTTCAATGCCGTTTAAAACATTGAGCATAGGAATGGAGATAAAAAGTCCCCTTGTCTAACGCCTAATGTACCAATGTACTCACCAGTTAACTGATTATCATACTTAAATCTAGGTTTTTACCGACTCGTACATTGAACGAACAATATTTATTATATGTAACTCTAGTTTCCACCGACTTGTATATTGAACGAATAATATTCAAAAGTTAACCTTTCAACCCTAATTGAATAAATTTGAACCAGAGATTATTTTTTGCTACATATTCGATAGCTTTAGTAAAGGTTATAAAAACACAATGAAGTTTAAAGAATTATATGCATTCTTATACAACTAACTAAAGAGCTAATTGCTGACCAAATAATACATAGATTGTAACATCTGACATGAAAAAGTAGTTCGGCTAACACCCCCTCATTAAGAGACTCATTAAACAGTTTAAATTGTAATTAGACGTTGTGTCACTCGGTGTCTGATAAGGATCAAAGTCGTTTGAACATGTTAGAAGGCATTTGATTGCGAAGAATGGTGTTACAGATTAGATAGAGATCATATTAGAAGACGCACCGTTGTGCATGTAACTTTATTGTCACACATACAAACCATAGCCACACAGACAAACCATTGTCACACAGACAAACCATAGCGACACAGGCAAACCATGGTTACACAGACATAAGCTATTGTCACACAACCAAACCATAGCCACCCAGGCAAACCATTCTCACACAGACAAACCTATCGTCACACTGACAAACCATAGCACCTCAGGCGATGACCTTATTCACTTTTAACTATAAATGTTACTCTGTCCACACTATCATAAGACACATCCTATTTACACTGACTTATTTAAAGACGTTAATGTGCAACCAATCTTGACTAATTTGTTGGCGCCAACAATTCAAGAAAAAAAGCATGACAGCCGGCCACTATATCAGTATTGAGAAAAGCTACATAAAGGCCAGTCCCACAGGGTAGCATTTTAAATAGGGAACACAATTCCAACAATGGTTATTTGTCTGTTTGTGTTGTGTACGTTCTTTTCTTCTTTTTTTTAAAAGAGACATTGGCATTCATCGTAGATTCAGATCAGGGGTAGTAAATTGTGTTGCAAATTTATTTGACTATAAAATATTTAATATACAAGCAAGGAATCTTCCACATGTTTATGGATACCTATGTAACTTGTGGTCAAATTTATATCATGAAACAATTTTACAATGATCATCTGTATAGTACGACACAGTTTCGTAATATTGAAGTGATGCAGTTGTGTTGTGTGTTAACTGCAAATGACCCGAGTTTTATCTCTGAAACTTTATTGAAGTATTTATAATTTACAGCATAGATAGAGTTTTGAATGGGTTAAAGACGTGTCCTATAATATGTTTTAATGCGGATGATTTTTCCAAACTGTGTGTATGCATGCTTCATATATACATACACATGAAAGGTTTGGGTAGCCATGGCCGTATCTGAATTATGACTATAAAAATATTGCTCAAATCACATCCTTAATCTAAACATTGAAACACGCGTGTATCCGAATCAGAATGCACTTCATTTTCACATTCACCATCGGGGTTATTATTGTGAAAAAGCGAAAATTTGATGTTGTCTAATTTGTTTACTGTTTCTATAATATAAAAGGTTGCTGTTATACCTTATACACGATGACATTGTCGAAGGGGCGTTAAACTTATGTGCAAATTACGTGTTGTTGGCGTGGTAAGATAAGAATGGACTACACCTTCGCAATAAGTTGCGCAGAAAAAATCACGGATCCGTTTTTAAACTTCTTAATTTCATTGGGTTTTGCTTTGCCGTAATCTTTTGTGCGTGTTCAGTATGAATTAAACATACCTCTTGAGTATGGCAGGGCCTCTCTAGAGGGGGTTAACCGGCTTGGTCATTTTATGCGTGTGACTCTCTTGATCTTACATGCCTATTGTGAACAATGGTGGATCATGAATGGGCCCAATTGAATGTCTTTTACCCATTAGCCAATGCGAATTACAACTTGACAAATCTTTCTTTAATTACTTACTTTATTCATTTTTCTACCCACTACCCAAGTATGTTCACATTCTGACCACCTCTTACTAATCTACTTTACATCTATACACTCTCTAACAATAGCAGTTTCTCTGCTTAAACATCTACCCTTGTAACCATATGACTGTTCGTTTGATGTTAATACTCCAACTGTCGCATATGGATGCGGTCCTGAAATCCTTTGCAAACATTATTTGGCTTAACGGGAGCATTACAAACAAAACGAGCATTGTTTACCTCTTTCCCCATGAGCAAACTTTGACTTCGGTATAATGCTGCTGTTCTTATCATATACGGTCTCGCTACTACTTTCTGCAGATTCACCTGGATTCAAAATTGAGTCATGTGCTTCTTAAGGTACTGTTCGGCAAGCATTGGGTTTGAAGACGAAATGCACGAACTGCTCTTTTTAATACCAAATCCTTTAAGCTTTCAAAATATTTAGGAACATTTGCTTATTCCATCCACCTCAATAAGTAATCTTCCAAACGGTTTACAGACTTTAGTGGTGTTTCATGGACTTCAGCTTTAACAGTTCTAAATGTACTTCTAAAACATTATTTTGTCAGTTAGAAACGCTTCAATAGACATTTCTTCAAAGCTTCAACATTCAAAGCATTAGTAACGATGAGTCTGGAGTAAACATCTAATGAAGTTACTTGAAATAGCACAAAGATGTGTAGCCAAGTCTGACTTAGCAGTTTCAGCAAAACGTTTAAGGTGTGATACCATATTATCTTGTAACTCGTGCAAAGGGGGGGGGGGCAACTTTGGTTGTTTTGCTTTACCAGCAGCGTTTACTACAACCTGTGTATCCCCACTCCAATTTTTCTCTATCTCTCATGCCAATTTTGTTTCGGGCATCATGCTCTTACTGCATTTTCTTCATTTCTCTCTGTAACTTCTTTTCTTCTTGTTTTTCATTCTTTCCACACTCCTGCCAAACAAATTCAAGCAACACATTGCCACTCAAACCAATATCCTTTCCTAACTGTACAAATCTCTCCATTTGAACTATAAAAAACTAGAGTTCGGTATACTGGCGGTGTTCTCGTTGGACACGGTCTCACTAAACTTTTCAGTTCAATTTTTTTTTCTCCAAAAATCAACCTATTGTAACCCGTAAAAAAAGATCCCGGACAAGCCCCCATTGTTTACATTGTCCATCCCCTGGACATGGTTCTACGAAGGCGGATAACAAATGATTCCCAGAATATTTATTATTATCAAATAAACATGGAATGTACGCTACTCAAAAGTATTAAATGATTGACTTTCTTTCTTCACTGATGCCTTATTGTTCATTTTAAAATGTAATAGCCAAACAACACGATATCTCATTGACGAGCCTAGAACACGTCTTCACCATCGTCAAGTCGTATGCCCTTTCACGGTCATTCCAATGGCATTGAACGTTTTAGTATCCGCATTTTTAATGTCAATGTTCAATGTACTGTATCGCGACTGATATTCTTATTTTCGAATCATCTCCAAATACCTGACTTACCCAATACACACAATGCCACAGTTTACATATAAATGTACTACTGTAAGGCAGAACAATTTAGGATTATTTACGAGCTCATTTCGACTACCCTATTGACGAATTTACGGCATAACTCGCCCCGTATACTCCGCAACATTTATATCGATCTCCTCTGTATCTAACAGCAAGAATGCAATCTATCGGAAACGGAAAACAATCCTGACATTTATTACGGTGTCAACATGCACGCGCGACATCGTAAACGTTATGTTGTTTGCAAACAGGTGATATAGTTTGAACTCGATCTGTAGCAAATGGTGTGAAAACACCTTTAAATAAGTTATTGATAATGCATGGCTTACCGTTACTGCGTTTGTTTGCATCTGGGTGTTAATGAGTGAATGGGAATACATGTAAACTGTTTGACAATATTTATAATACACATGCAGATATATACATCAGCTGGTGATTCACATGATGGTTATATCAACTCGGATACAAGCAACGTCATGGAATAAATGTCTTTTTTTCAATATCTACACAGCATGTACAGCCATGCTATATTTAATACTTGTTCTAGATATACACGTTTCGTTCAACCGTGGGATATTTCTTATTGGTTGTAGATATATATTTTATGTTCAACAGTGGAAACCTTCTTACTGATTCTAAATAAACACGGGTTTTCAACCGTGATATAGTTCTAACTTAGTCAAGATCTACATTTTTATACAAATAGCCTAAGATGTAGGACATTTCTATCGTGTAAACGGTTCGTTCATCTGTGAGTTGTTTATTACTTTTCTAGATCCACATGCCTTGTACAACCGTCGAGAGTTTTTTTCTCATTACATATCGAAATAAGTTATACTAGATATCGATATTTCTTTCGTGTTCTAGATCTGTACGGTTTGTATTATGTAACTGCATCCTCCTACACAAACATGTACATGTGCCTTGCATATTTTAGGCAATAATGGCTGACAAGGGAAAGAAGGAAAATGTGGTTATGGCAGCCATAGACATTGGAACGACATTTAGCGGATATGCGTACTCTTTCAAGGACACGTTTGACGCCGAACCAACAAAGGTCATCACTCCTCAGAAGTGGGAAGGCGACTCCCAGCTGTCCCAGAAGACCGTCACGTGCATACTGTTTAACGAGAACAAACAGTTCGACTCCTTCGGGTATCCAGCGGAAAGTAAATATGCCAAAATATCCCGAAAGAAAAAGGAGGTCCACAAGTGGCATTTCTTCGAAAGATTCAAGAAGATGCTTTATAAGAAAGAGGTAAGATACAGAAGTTTCAACCTTGATTTTAAAGAAATGGCTGACTTCGCTCCAAATTTGGTGAACTCATTGTCCTTGAGACTGACCTAAGTTCATATCAAGCAAACAAAGATTCAACTCCTGACAGGACCCTTTATGTGTGTTTTATACCATGCTTAACATTTACGTTATATAAACAAAAATGAAATAATATGAAAAACCAATCACAAATTGCTGATGTTTCTTTTTTTAATGAACCCTGTAATATTTAATAGTTATCCGACGCAAAGATAATAGGTTACTAAAGGGTTCAAAACTGCTTGCAAAGGTAATTAATTTTCAGGAAAAAAAGCGTACCTATCACTTGAGCCATGTCATGGGAAAACCAGAATTCTTATATGGAAAGCCATGTAGAGCCAGGCTAATGTCAGCCACAACGTTAACGATGTGGCATCTAATCAGAGTCTGCTCTTTTTGACATTAATCTTTTTGACATTAATCTTTTTGACATTTATCAGATTCAACTGTACCTCTAGCTTTATACTTTCATTACCTAGCCCGAGTTTACGTTGTTTGCAATCGATTATGTTGGATTTTTTCGCTGCACGACCATTTAATGCATACCCTCATATAATCGCATTTTGAATGGAGCCTATGTAGTAGATAACTTTTGAATACAATGTAAGAAAGGACGCACGCGCTTATATTAAAAAAATGCTTCTTATTTCAAACTCATGTTTTCAAACCAATTAAAAATGGACATTTTCATTCTCTTATATATTAATCCTCTTTATCCAATAGTTTTATTGTGATTTCGTCTAGAATAGCATTCGAGATAAAGGGTTAAACATTTATTTCTCCAGGTTCACCGTAACACTATGATTGATGCACACAATGGTACCACCATGAGAGCGATGACGGTGTTTGGAGAGTCTATAAAATACATGAAGACGCACCTGATGACGACGCTAGAGAAATCCACCGACTATATGGTTGCTGATGATCGGATCTACTGGGTTCTGACTGTGCCGGCTATTTGGTCTGACTCTGCCAAACAGTTTATGAGGGAAGCCGCCTATGTGGTATGTAGTTTAAATTGCGGATTAAACGGTTGCATTCGGGTTCGCTGCCGTTCGGTTTAACATAGAAGCGTGTGAACCGGTCCAAACTCTCGAGAACCTGATCAGTCAAATAATATATCAAATTACAAATTCGGAACAAAAATTATAGCTAACAGAACGACAAATGTTCTACCATCTATTATTAATCATTCACAAACGCGATTTGTCAAAGGTATATTTGTATATAATGAAAAGTCGAAATATGATTATAGTTGAAAATGTGAGATTACTTGAAGAACTGCTGGATCATGTCAAAACGAAAAATATTCCATGTCTACTATTTTCTTTTGATTTAAAAAAAAATACTGATACTATTACTATTGATACTATTACCTGATTCCCTATATTTTATCTTATTAACAGCAGTCTTTAAACTCTTATCACACCGGATCGAAGAAAATAACAACATTAAAGGCATTATAATTGAAAATAATGAAATAGAAAATACACTGTGTGCAGACGACGTGTTTAACACACGGAAGTGGAAAATCCTTTGCTTATCTTATAATCGTTTTAGATGAATTTGCTCTTATATCTGCACTTAAACTGAACAACTCAAAGTGTGATATTCTAAGGACTGGTTGTCTAAACCATCTATCATACAATACCTCGAACAAAAAAAATTCACTTTGTCTTCAGAATATTTTTTAACAACAAAACTCCTAAACTTAATTCAGATTCCTAAATTGAGGAATTCAAAAACTGTCTTAAACAGTGACAACAGCGAAAATTAACTTTACTTGG
Organism: Macoma nasuta; assembly: GCA_032359355.1. NCBI lineage: Eukaryota > Metazoa > Mollusca > Bivalvia > Cardiida > Tellinidae > Macoma > Macoma nasuta. The sequence goes on along the minus strand of JAULCE010072213.1, from coordinate 7,034 downwards.
TAAAGTTACTGTAATTGAAACATTTGCCCTTCCAAAATTTATTTATCTGCTTACTCTTCTGAAAATCCCATCAACAACAATCAAAATGGTTGACCTGATATAATTCATTGACTCCATTAAATGTAACTGGATAAAACGTATTTTATAATTACAAAACGCGAACCCACTTCGCAAAATCTTCATGCATAAGTTAATTTAATATGAAGGAAATATCATTTTTGAATGAAATTTGAATGTGACATCGACACAAAATTAAAAATACAATAAAAATCCAATACAGAACAAAACAAATACATATATTTTGAATAGCTCCCTTATACGAAACAGGGATGGCACGGTATTCTACAAAACATGGCCAGATAAAGGGAGTAAAACTTCAGAAGATATCTACGATTTTCGTAAAAGATACATATAATGAATTTGATGTAATGTAATACATTTAAAATATATCAAATGTAGATTTTAAAACCATGGTTATTTGGTAAACTCAATACAATGCACATTGACGCAATCAGGTCTAAGATTCCTGATTAAGTCACAACTTCAATACTCCTAGAAACACCCAATATGAACAAAGTAACACTTAAGTTTTATAAAAATATTTAAAAAAACGGAAAACGTGGGTGATATAAAACAATTAAAAAAATGGGAAGAATATAAGAGTCATCAAGAACTAGATTGGAAATCATTACTTTATCTACAACTTATAACAACGATAGACAAGCGCTTGAGAAACTTTTATACAAATATATAATGGGAATCATCAGAACAAACGGAGATTTATACAATATACAAATTCTCTAAAATAGAATCAACATTATGCTACGTTTGCATTCAAAACGTTTAAAACGTACGGGAAAATGGGAAAAGTTTTTGGACAAATTTACCCACGGTCTTTATAACTAATAAAACAAATGTTTAAATAATTTGTTTTAAACATTTCATTAGGTCAATGCGAAATAACACAATACAAAAATGTTTTAAATTTCATCATTTATTGTGCTAAATATTTCATGTAAATGTACCAAACAGATACCTATATTTCAACATTTTAGAAGAAAAAAATATATCAAGGGAGAGATAGAAATTGACAGGATCATAGCCACTAGAAAAACAAAACAAATACTATATTCATGATAGAAAATGGAGCAAATTTGCCTTATTTTGCCAAATTAAAACATTAGCGAGGTTGCTGTTTTAATATTATTTTTCTTTTACTTATTTATTTTTTGCTATTATTATATAAAAACATTTTCTATTTATTATTTTTTTCATTTATTTCCCATTTACCGACGATTGGAAAATACCTTTTTGTGATAATTATGTGAACCCGGAAGCAATTAATGGTATGTGATATGGTATGTGATAAAAGGATTTATTATAACTCAAATGCATTGCCCATGTTAATTTCCCATAAGTCACAGTGGGGCAGAACGTATTTTTATACTTCAAATGCATTGCTCATGTTGATTTCCCGTAAGGTATCATGAGACAGAAATTACTGTCTACCAACCGGTAGATTTGATACATGTTTTTCACTTCCCATGTCAACATATCCAACTTTGTCTATGCAGATTCGAAATATGAATATCCCTGGCTCATAAATCTTGCCAGATCTAGTAGCAATGGTTATAATGTGTGTCCTTAACCTAGCCGGATCCCGTTCTAGTTGCTATTTTTTTGTAGTTACATTTAGTACACTAACAATTGGTATGGACACGTTTATCAGTTCTTTATAGACTTTCGTCCCGGCCTTAAAAAAATGTATGTCAATTGATCTTTTAAAGCATCTTTTGCATCCATAGTATATAGGACGATAAATAGATAATACGCCCGATTTCTCCTGTCACCGAAGTAGCCTCCGACATTGTATCATAATTGCATTGTTCTATGCATTTTCTCGTTAATTCATTTCATATGAAAACATTTTTAACAGTGTCAAGTGACTTTTCTGCAAATATCGTAGTATCGAAAGTCAAAAGTCGATGGTACACGCGAACGAAAACATCATTATAACGAAACAAATCAAAGTATAACCGCACAAGTTATTCTATGGTAAATTAAAAGTCCAACACACACTAAAAGCATCCCCGAGTTCGTATTTGGAACCACGACGACTTGTTAACATGCACACCTATTGTGTATTGGCGCGGTATAAAATACAGTCGGTGTAAAGCACACATGTATCTCTGTCTTGCGAAAACGTGGTATTGTGCAGTCCTTTCCCTGAAAGTAAGTTTTTCGGTATAATAAAATAAACATTACAATGCTAAAGGGTGACAGTAAAATTGTCAATATGCGGAAATACTATCAACATCGGCTTTGCCTCGGCTGGTAGTATTCACTTATGTTAGCAATGTGACTGTCACCCTCTCAGCCATGAAATATTTGTATACTATCTACCGATCGGAGATTTGATACTGTCAGAAAAGTAGCACATAGCACGGAAACGTACGGAAAATGTCAAACCTAACGCGCTTACCAAACGACATTTTTCTTATTTCCTATGCTTAACATATGTATCTATGTCTTCCGAAAACGAACGTGGTATTGTGCAGTCCATTCCCTAAATAAAGGTTTTCGGTATAATAAAATAATATTACATGGCTGAGAGGGTGATAGTAAAATTGTCCACATCCAAAAATACTATCAACCTCGGCTTCGCATCCCTCATTTGACAACTGTACTATCATCCTCACAGCCATATAATATTTATACATTACCACCCAATGTTTTCTTAGTATGCACAGAAATTACACTTTACCATATACATACACTTTCTCTTAAAAGTCTAGTCTACGGAATATGGCACCCTGTTATGTTTATCATTGGAGAACTAGCAGGGTACACTTATCCCCAGTGTTCAATCATCGTTGATATTTAAACATTTTATTAGTTGACCTCTCATGAGGCGACATGCCTATCGACTCCTAGCATTTAATTGGTCAAAACGAATGTAGTGAGACAGTCCATTGTAAGATAACGCTGACTGCGAAGTATCCAGGAGTAGTAATTCTACTGACAAGGCGCACAGCAACAAGCAAAAGGTAAATTTCAAGCGGTATTTTCAAACCATCCGAACTTGGCATATCGTCGGTGCTATTCTACCTCTATTAAACATCATACTTATTTTGCCAGCATAAGACGTACTTCGCGTTTTGTGAACAAGGTGGAATTCGTGCAGAACTACATCAATTCTATTTTGCCAAAATGACACATTGGAAGAACACCGACGATATGGGGGAAGAAAGTAACTTATTTTACTGTTTGACTTTTAGGCGGGTATCGAAGGCGGACAACTCATGATAGTCCTGGAACCAGAGGCTGCGTCTATGTATTGTCAAATAGTCAATGAACAGCAGGTCAGCCATGGACAGACCACAGATAGCAAGAACTTATCTAAAGCTGGAACAAAATTTATGGTCCTAGATCTCGGTGGTAAGTCCGCTTGAAGTTAACATATATATTTAATATCAATGACTTATTCTTCAAAACCAGGTCTTAAAGAGGTGCGAAACGTACGTACCAAAACATCTTCCGCGTTTCCGTTGATGTGTACATGAAGTTAATATACTCTGCTTGAATTTATTCAGGTGGAACTGCCGATATTACAGTTCACAAACGCCAAACCAACGGTGGAACGGCTGAGCTTCACCCACCAACTAGTGTTCTTTTAGGAGATGTAAACGTCGACAATGCATTTGAGCAGCTGATGATCAGCCTGATTGGGGCCGAGGTATTTACTAAATTCTCAAAAGAAAACCCATATGACCATTTGAGCTTAATGTTAAACTTCGAGAGAGCGAAACGAACATTCGCGTCTGATAGCGAAGAGCTGTGTGTGATAGTACCAATCAAAATAGAGCAATACTATACTGATATTGTTGGAAAAGATTTAGGGGAGGCAATTGAAGCATCTCCAAATGCTGGCTCAGTGGAGTGGATGAGTGATAAATTTATCATATCTGCTGAGGAGATGAAAAGCTTATTTGATACGTGTACTATTAAGCTTGTTACACTAGTGAAAGGTCTTATGAAGAAGGATGATGTGAAAGGTACGGAAATATTTCTGATGGTCGGTGGATTCTCGGAATTTCACATCATACAGACAGCTATCAGAGAGAACTTCAAAAATGTGAAGGTAATCGTGCCGTATGACCCAGGCCTCGCTGTCGTGAAGGGTGCAGTAATGTTTGGACATGGAGCGTGCTCTGTCACCTCAAGGCGAGCCAAGACCACGTTCGCAGTCAACATATCCTCTCCTTTTGATCCGACGATTCACTCATACAGCCAACCTGAGAGCATCGGCGTTCATAAAAGAAGTCGAGATGGTGCCGAGGTAAATACACAGATCTTCAAAAAGAATCTTATCTGCATAATGCTCTGTTTAAAGCGCATTTCACTGGTTGTTTCGATGTTTAAACCAATTCATACGCTATAGCCCCTCCCCCCACCCCCAACCCCGAAAATGGATAAAACCTATTTGATTCGACTCCGGTTTGAATCCAGGTTCCGATTCCGTTTTCAATTATTGTACTGTACTGATCCCGATGTCCAGTATCTTTTCAACTTATACAGATATCGACCTTACTTTTATTGCAACACTACACTACACTTAACTTGAGATATTCAATCCTTTTCTCAACAGAATCGCCTTTTAACGCCTCTGTAATTGATGGATGCTGAACACCTTGTAGGAAATGAAGCATGTGCTCTTAACGAGCAAATGCTCCATTTCTTACAATGATTTCAATACAGTTAAAAAGTGGTATTTTTCGTTTGCCTAGATGTTCATTTTATTCATCAGCTTATTTCCTTGAGATTTAGTCTTATAATAGCTTGTGGAATAAAGTGTTAAGATTGAGTACTATTTCAGATAGAATTTTATCGAGCCATTCGAATAAAGATCACAATGGTGTATAGAACGCTCCACATTTTACAGGGAATTTTCTGGGGAAGAATGTAAACATGACCTCAGAAATCCGGAAAAAACTTAAATGTTGTTGCATTCAACATCAATGTGCGGTGCTATTTTCCAGTGCCATGATTTAAATCAAAGTGATAACCACTCATTGTACAGTCTGCAGCCTATATATCGGTATACGATGATATTTAATAATTAAATTGTAATCAATTTTAAAGCTGACTCAAACTCTCTCAAAGTTCTCAATCTTCTCATACTTTTCAAAGTTCTTAACACGTTGCGAACAAACTGTTGATTGTGCACTTAAAATAAATCATTAACCGCTGATCAATACTGCTGCAAATGTCTTCGGTGTTGTGTACATAGATCAATTGTCGAACACTTGACGTCTGATCCGAGGACAAATTATTTGAAAATCAGTTATTACCGTTATTTTAACCGTATTGCAAATCGCAACAACTCAAGCAATGCCGATACGTTAAAGTGATCTCCCTTTCTAAAATGGTGGATATGTGGCAAAGACGATTTTTGTCTTAGGGAAAAAACAGTTTTGTTCCTTATACCATAAATAAGACGCATCATGCTTTGCAGTCAATGGCCTGGGTGCGTCTTTTATTCGAAGTAGTAAGCAAAACATAAATCTCAAGTTACATTGTTTTGTTAAATCGGACTGTGGGGCACACACCATGGGATTTTTTTGTATCACAGCCAATGGATACCGAAAATGTCGTCTTTTTCTCTTTGGCGGTATGCTCGATCTCTTAACCTTGTTCGATTTATTTGAAATATGTATGAATATGTGTTACCTAAGAGACAGTGAGATTTTTTCGACTTAAGTCTAGAATATATGATGTGGCAGCCTGTGACGCTAGTCTATAGGGAAACATCTGGATACACTAGATTCCAGTGCCTTTTCAAACTTAAGATACATTCCAGGTTTTATTAGACACCGAAGGAGGCTGGTCCCTAGCCTCGATTATGTAATCCGGAAATTCGATTGGTTCACAATTTCAACCACCCCCATTGATCAGTGATAGTGCGTCCACTTCGAGAGCTGAAGGTCCGAAGTTCGAAACATATAGTGTACGTCCTGGGAGATGGGGTCGTATAGGTATTACAGTGATAGTTTCCTCTGTCAAACAGTGCAGATAATAATCAAATAACACTCTTTTCTTGATCTGCTGTGTTTGCAAAGGTATTATAATTTTGGGATTTGATCATCTGTTATATTATAGCGTTTGGGTAAGAATGGTTCAAATGTTTATCATTGATGTTACAATACAAGACACTTCCAAATTATAATCTGCATTCAATTCTGTAACATTCTGATATCCTTCTCTGTACTTTTTTGCAATAATTCTTGACATATGTCATCGTGTACTAGAGCTGCAGACCCGGCTTTCTCTGGCTGTAATCTTGCTTGAATCTCAAATTTGAACTTCAGATATCGACCTTTATTGTTTTGCCATTGGACTAAACTAGTGGCCACTACTGAAAAATTCAACTTTCATTGGTAATCTAACTTAAGTGCATTGACAATATAATTAAGGGGGAAATACATAGTTAAAAGTTTGAGACTGAGCAAAACCGTACAATAAGAAGTTTAGTCTACGACGTACCTGGACCAAATGGCGTTTGGTTTTGTAACGTCTGTGAAACATAGAAAACACATAGAACAACTTATTAGACAAACGGTTTAGTAAAGAAGCGTTTATTGTCGTTTTATATGTAGATTAAACACAATGAAATTCCATTGTAATAATCCTTGTGCTTATAAAAGGCTTGACTCTGACTTTGAGATTGATTTCAAGCATATAATAGGTAAGTTTTAGCCTGTGGTTGAGCATGATCACAGGTTGGAATATCAAATTGTTTATATGCACAGTGCCTGATCAGATAAATGTAACTGAGGTGATTGAGGTCCACCTATTTTAAAATGCCCGTTAACTGTTGATGTAGAGTGTACAACTAACATTAGGCATTGCCTGCATGTAATACTTTAATTATATAATGGCCTCCTTTCATGTATACAAAAAAGTAGAAAATAGATCATGCAAGCTTTGTCAAATACACCTTACAAGATCCACATCTAAAAGCTAACTTACCCTGT